>CM050412.1:71318691-71358691 GCA_027564155.1 Gymnocypris eckloni scoliostomus | reverse complement strand
GTGTGTGAGAGAGTGAGAGTGTGTGTGTAGAGTGTGTGTGTGTGTGTGTGTGTGTGTGTGTGTGTGTGTGTGTGAGAGAGAGTGTGTGTGTGTGTGTGTGTGTGTGTGTGTGTGTGTGTGTGTGTGTGTGTGTGTGTGTGAGAGAGTGTGTGTGTGTGTGTGTGTGTGTGTGTGTGTGTGTGTGTGTGTGTGTGTGTGAGAGAGAGAGAGTGAGAGAGAGTGTGTGTGTGTGTGTGTGTGTGTGTGAGTGTGTGTGAGTGTGTGTGTGTGTGTGTGTGTGTGTGTGTGTGTGTGTGTGTGTGTGTGTGTGTGTGTGTGATTTCTTTTTATGCTGTATTGTATTTTGAAGTGTCTTGGAGTACCATGTGAACCTAAGTTTTGATATATTTACGGTACAAAATATCTTCATGAAACATGATCTTAATATCTAATGATTTTTGTCATAAAATAAAAATGTATAGTTTTGAGCCATACAATGTATTATTGGCTATTGCTACAAATATACCTGTGCTGCTTATGACTGCTTCTGTGTTCCTGGAATATTATATTTAGTTTCGTTGATTATTCATAATAAGTTGCATGTTTATAATGTTTTTAATAATAAGCAGAAATAATCTTAGACACGAATATTTACATCAGCCTTACATGCCCTACTACAGATTTCCCACAATCCTAAAACTTTGTTTATTTCCAGGTTTAACTGAACTAGCTATTCGGTAGTTTATATATATTAGTGTTAATAAATGCGCTGCACAGATACTGGAGCGTGCTCTCGTGACGTGTTCTCCGTCGCCATGGTCCCCGCCTCAGCAGCTGATGAGAGGAGGAGGAGGATGATGATGGAGCTGTCCGAGGGATCTGTCCAGGTGTGTGCGCGAGATTCACACACACACACACACACACACACCTTCTGAGATGCATAAAGCCCGAGCAGCAGCGGAACATGGATGTTTGAGTCCGCTGACAGAAGCGCGAGATGCAGGTGAGTCCTGCTTTCTATGTTATATTACTTATAGATTGCATTGAGAGAGAGAGAAAGAACAAAGCTGCATCTCGACAGACTCGACTTTCACAACCATTCTTGACAGAAAACGGGATTTTAAACACATTCATTGTAGTATAACACACTCTAGTTGTAGAACACTTACTTCAGTATTGGGTAAAGTGATTTGTTTATAGTACTATAGTTGTCACAGCAATTACCACTACAAATTAATTCAAGTACTTTACCATAGTATGGTTCAAAATTACTGTAGTGTTTTTTGATTAATGAAGTAAATGAGTCGATGTGAAAGTGGCGGCTATCAGCACTTGCTTCTTTCAGTTTTAATTGTTTTAGTGTTAATTCCTCTTTCATTGGAATGCTGAAGTAGGCGGGGCCTGGTTCTGAGACACGCGCTGTAAAGCGCTGAAACACGTATATCCATCAGTCACGTGACGTTTACAGCGCAGGTCATTAGCTCAAACTCGTTGAAGATGCTCGTTTGAAATCGTGTGCAGCTTCTCCTCCACACAGTAGAACAGAAACACTGGTGTGTGCTGGTTTCTGAAGAGGCACGTTTCAGCTCTGATTGATTTATGAATCTGTGATGCAGCGGTTAGTGAAGGATGGAGATGTGAGCGCATGATCAGACAGGTGATCTATAAAGCGTTTGAATTAACTGTGTACCTGTCGGTAAGCCCCTCCCCTCGAAAACAGACGAGCCAATGGCCAGGCCAGGACTTAAGGTGCATTAACACCAGACGCGAATCGCGCGAATGATTTACATGTTAAGTCAATGCAAAGACGCGAAAGACAATCCTGCGGCGCGAATTGAGCGTTTTTTTGCGAATCGCGCGAGTTGAAAAATCTGAACTTTGGCGGATATTCGCGCCGCGTTAACCAATCAGGAGCTTGCTCTAGCAGTGACGTCATTACGAGCGGAGGCAGAAAATCCGAAACAACAATGTAGGACAAATTAATCGTGGTTGTATGTGGGTACCCGGAGCTGTATATACATCTTCGTGCTTTTACAAAAACAGGAATACATTTTGCAACGAGACTGGAGCTGCTGCAGAAGCCCCCATGACGTGAATTAACGTCTGTTTTGTAACGAATTTCACGCGCGAATGAAGCGAGTAAACTCAAAATGTTCAAGCGTCCAACTTCGCGCGAATAGCGCGATTTATTCGCGTCATTCGCGTCTGGTGTGAACACACCTTTACAATAACAGACAGAAAACCTTGTCTCATGATGGCCAATGGCCAGGCCAGGACTTAGGGGGCCCTGGGCTTGAGGCTATGTTTGGACCCTATACCTAAATAACCTTAACTAGAACATGCATGAAATAACACAAAATACACAACAATTTAAATATGCTTTGAGGTTCATATAGAACAATTAATATGCAACATGTCTAGCCTAGTAAAAGTTAAGATGCAATATTAAATAGTTTTTATTGTACGTGACCCAGGAGCACAAAACCAGTCTTAAGTGTCCATTTTTTTAATTGAGGTTTATGCATGATCTGAAAGCTGAATAAATTATATTTCCATTGATGTATGGTTTGTTATAATTGGACAATATTTGTAAACCTGGAATCTGGGTGCAAAAAAATCTAAATATTGAGAAAATCCTCTTTAAAGTTGTTCAAATGAAGTTCTTAGCAATTATTATTACTAATCAATAATTACGTTTTGATATATTTATGGTAAGAAATATCTTCATGGAACATGATCTTAATATCCTAATGATTTTTGGCATAAAATACTAATTATAATTTTGACCCATACAATGCATTGTTGGCTATTGCTGCTTATCACTACAAGCGTCTGGGCGTCTGTGCTCCAGAGACATAACCATAAACATGATACGTTCTCTCAGTTATGAGATCAAAACACTGAAATAACATCCAGAGATGCATTAATATCATACAAAATTATTCTCAGTCCTCTTGTGTCAGATTCTTACATTTAATAAGAAAATAAAGTTATTTAAATCACATGTTGGCAATTAAATCAATATCCATAGATGGATTTGTCATAAATTGTTAAGTTTACTCTCATTCATTTACCATGTTCATCTGTTCAAGCACGTTAACGTCATCTTGTGCTTCAGCAAGGTATCTCTGGATAAAACTAGCTATCGTACAGTGGACTGATCGCGGTGTCGGTCAAAACACATAAACGAAGGTCTACATTTCAGTATTAAACTGATTAAATGTATATTAATGTTGATTTTGGATGTTGTCAGCTGTGATCAGTAAACCCTCGCTTCCAAATTTATCTTGTCACCCACTATATTTCTATATAAATTATATTATTTATTAAAATCATCTTGGGACAAGATTTTCACACTGACGGCTGTCATCGTAAGACTGAGTTCGAGTGAGTAAGGGGCGGGGCTTACCGATAGGTCACCTGATTTGGATTTAATCACAGTAATTATAGACATATCTTGAGATGAAGAGGTAGCTGTACACCTAGCATCATCACGGGCTTTCATGAAAATGTGCTCGCCCTCAGGCCATCCAAGATTGTTTCTTTATCAGATTTGGAGAAATGTCACATTACATCACTTTAACATCAAGCCATTGCTTCCGGAGTCCACAATGCATAATAATCCTGTCGTCTCTCACATCAAAATACAGCAGTTTTGGCTTGTAAATGCTGATATTTTGCTGAGTAATATCTGTGATGCTATGAAATACTTCCAGATTTTTGACTGTATCACGTGTCCGGATCATCCCACGACGCTGCAGAAATAATAAAGCAAGTGACTAAATGTCCTGTTGCGTGTCGTGTGTTTTCAGGTTACAGTGTTGCACTGCTGACTCATTCACACACAATCAGATATTGAATCCTCAGCTCCCTTCAATCATGCACATCTCGTTTCAGTTGTAGTCCAGAGACTGGTTTGTTTATCAGAGAAAGTTTGTCCGCCCACATGCTGAGGTCAGTCTGTGTCCAGATCCTGAGCCTGATTGCAGAGCATCTTTTCAACAAGAAAACCAATACGGTCATATTTTGACCTCTTACACACAGAGAGAGAAAGAAACACGGCCATCAAGGCTGAGGCGTTTGTTACACACAGCTTACTGCAGTTTCTCAAAAGCATCGTTAACCAAGTGTGGTTGCTAGTGTAACGGATGTGTGCCAGTAAGGGCTGTGTGTAAACCTCACAGACTGACGCTAGAGGCTGTAGCCTTTGGCGTTCCTTGTTAGAGCGCCCGCCTCCCTTGCTGGAATCCCGGGTTCGAGACCCGCTCGGTGTGAAGGTGGGGACCCGGGGGAGTTACATTGGTGCCGTGACCCGGACGGGAGTGATGTTTAGGGGGGGTGAGTGTAACGGATGTATGCCAGTAAGGGCTGTGGGTAAACCTCACTCCCCTGACCTCAAAAAGAGGCACTCTAGCGACTGACGCTAGAGGCTGTAGCCTTTGGCGTTCCTTGTTAGAGCGCCCGCCTCCCGTGCTGGAATCCCGGGTTCGAGACCTGCTCGGTGTGATGGTGTGGACCCGAGGGAGTTACATTGGTGCCGTGACCCGGGCGGGAGTGATGTTTAGGGGGGGTGAGTGTAACGGATGTATGCCAGTAAGGGCTGTGTGTAAACCTCACTCCCCTGACCTCAAAAAGAGGCGTTCTAGCGACTGACGCTAGAGGCTGTAGCCTTTGGCGTTCCTTGTTAGAGCGCCCGCCTCCCGCGCCGGAATCCTGGGTTCGAGACCTGCTCGGTGTGATGGTGCGGACCCGGTGGGGTTACACTAGTTCTGTCATGTTACTATGAAAGAGTTGTGATCAGTTGGTTATGTTTCTCAAAAGTCAAGTCACTGTTATTTATACAATGTCAAAGCAGCTTATAAATAGTGTGTCATTCTCCTCTGGCCCAGTGAACTAGCAGTTTAATTCCATGCTGCAGCTAAGTCAGATTGAGCGGAGGACTCGTCTGGTTCCCGAAGTCTTGTCCTGATGGCCGTCTAGGTCTCCGATGACGTTCAGGGCTGTAGAGCTCATCTCTAGTTGCTGAGCCACACTGCACAAAATGGCTTATCTTACGTAGTATTTTTGTCTACAGAATATCTAAACAATCTTAAATCAAGATTTACTAGATAAGCAAAATGGCTTAATATTTTTAGTCTTGTTTCCAGTGGGGAAACCTAAAGGATGTGCATTTGTTTTTTTTTTATTACATTTTAACAATACACATGTACATATAAATTTCCATGCAACAGAGAAAACACACACAAATATAAATAAATACATAAATTACAAAGCTTCTCAGTATTTTACATTAATATACAAAAAATATGTCTTCTATCAACACATTTCCAACTCCACCACATTTTTTGAAAGGTCCCCAAACTCCATAAAAAATTATGTATTTATCTCTTTATATATAAGTTATCTTTTCCATTAACATATGTGTTACCATTTCTTTCAGCCATCGTCCTATGTTTGGTGCATATATACGTTTCCAGTTTAAAGAAATAAGCCGTTTCGCTTGACACAGTATATTTATAAATATATACTCTGTATTTTTTAACTTGATCTCCTTAGGATATAAATGAAATAAAACGATTAAAGGTGACAGTGGTATGTTAACATCAAGGATCTTTTCTATCATCCCTAACAACTTCACAATCCCATACACAGTGATATAGCGTTCCTTTAAAGCAGCTGCATCTTAAGCAAGTATCTGGGATATTTTCATTATATTTATGCAACTTAACAGGAGTTATATACTGTATATCCTCATCAAACATTTATATTGTAGCAGTTTCAGTCGTGTTCATTGTTAGGAATTGAGTGTCCTTGCATGCTTCCACCCAGTCCTCCATCTGAATATCGTCCTTAAGATCCGATCTCCAAGTGTCCAATTAAAATTAAGTGCATTTTGCTTAAAATAAGTACAATTATCTGCCAGTGGGGTAAGTAAAATACTCTTGTTTTAAGATAAAATGGCAGATAATTGTACTTATTTTAAGCAAAATGTACCTAGTTTAGTTTTTTAAAACTAAGAAACAAAACTAAACATTTTATTGATTTAAGAATTTTTTGATATTTTGACTAGAAACAAACAAAAATACTATGTAAGATAATCAATTTTTTACAGTGCACCATCTGATCTGGATACTAATATTAGCGTAGATGTCATTCTTCTTAAGATGAAACAAGTACATAGTGTTTTATGGGAAGTGTTCCCGGTTCCGGTTGACCTAATTAATGCAGCCTAACAATCCTTTAACGGATTTGAATATTATAAGCGTATTAGTGTGTTAAGTGTACGCCAGGTTAGAGATGGGTCTTTAATCTAGATTTAAACTGACAGAGTGTGTCTGCCTCCCGAACAGTGTTAGGTAGATTGTTCCAGAGTTTGGGCACTAAATAGAAAAAGGATCAGTCGATTTTGATATTCTAGGTATTATCAAATGGCCAGAGTTTTGAGATCGTAGTGGACGTGGAGGACTATAATGCGATAAGAGTTCGCTCAAGTACTGAGGAGCTAAACCATTCAGGGCTTTATAAGTAATTAACAAGATTTTAAAATCTATACGATGTTTAATAGAGAGCCAGTGCAGTGTTGACCGAACCGGGCTAATGTGGTCATACTTCTGGTTCTAGTAAGAACTCTAGCTGCTGCATTTTTGACCATCTGTAGTTTGTTTATTAAGCGTGCAGAACAACCACCTAATAAAGCATTACAATAATCTAGCAATAAGAAACAATAATCTTAACAATAAGAAATTACTCATCATCCAGTTTTTTATATCAACTATGCATTCCGTTAGTTTCTCAATTTGGTGTGTTTCACCGGGCCGTGAAGAAATATAGAGCTAAGTATCATCAGTGAAAGCTGACCCCGTGTTTCATGATGATATTTCCCAAGGGTAACATGTAAAGCATGAAAACCACCGGCCCTAGTACTGAGCCTTGAGGTACTCCATACTGCACACACACACACACACACACACACACACACACACGATATTTCCCAAGGATAACATGTAAAGCGTGAAAGTAACGGTCCTAGTACTGAGCCTTGTGGTACTCCATACTGCACACACACACACACACACACAATATTTCCCAAGGGTAACATGTAAAGTGTGAAAGTAATGGCTCTAGTACTGAGCCTTGAGGTACTCCATACTGCACACACACACACACACACACACACGATATTTCCCAAGGGTAACATGTAAAGTGTGAAAAGTAACGCCCTAGTACTGAGCCTTGAGGTACTCCATACTGCACACACACACACACGATATTTCCCAAGGGTAACATGTAAAGTGTGAAAAGTAACGGCCCTAGTACTGAGCCTTGAGGTACTCCATACTGCACACACACACACACACACACACACACACACACACACACACACACACACACACACACACGCGATATTTCCCAAGGGTAGCATGTAAAGCGTGAAAGCCACCGGTCCTAGTACTGAGCCTTGAGGTACTCCATACTGCACACACACACACACACACACACACACACACACACACACACACACACACACACACACACACACACACACACACACACACACGCAATATTTCCCAAGGGTAGCATGTAAGCGTGAAAACCACCGGTCCTAGTACTGAGCCTTGAGGTACTCCATACTTCACACACACACACACACACACACACACACACACACACACACACACACACACACACACACACACACACACAACACACACACACGATGTTTCCCAAGGATAACATGTAAAGCGTGAAAACCACCGGTCCTAGTACTGAGCCTTGAGGTACTCCATACTAGGGCTGTCGCGGTGAAGGAATTTCCCTTCCCCTAGATCAGTGTCACATGATCTTCAGAAATCATAATAATATGCTGATTTGCTGCTCAAGAAACATTTCTGCTTATTATCTAAGTTAAAAACACTTGCGCGGCACAATATTTTGTGGAAACTGTTTCGTAGAAAAGATTAGGGTAAGTAAAGATTTTGTTTTTTTATTAAAATTAATACTTTATTCAGCAAGGACGCATTAATAATCAAAAGTGACAGTAAATACATTTATAATGTTAAAAAAGCTGTCTATTTCAAACAAATGCTGTTCTATTGAGCGTTATATTCAGAAAAAATTGTATAGCAAATCTATAAATATACAGATTTGTAAATGTAAATCAGAAATGGCACTGAAAACACCATTGTCATCCTAGGTGTGATATTTGATAGCACAGCCAAGCTGCAATCAAGCATCAAGAAAGAGCACAACATCACTTTTCTTTTCTCTGAAAGCTTTGAGATGGTGTGCTGTACTGGATTGCTATAATTTGCTCTCATCTTATGGCACGTTCAGGTGTATTGGGAAATTGCAGTCCGGCTTTACAGTCCTCCCTGTTATTGAGCAGGTGACGAACGCTATGAGTTGATCTTGTTTGACGGTCAGCTGAATCTATGTGGCAGGTAACAGGCTCTTTCTCCACCACTCAGACCATCCATGTCTTTCCCTCAGGTTTCTCTTGTGGCCTCGTCCGACGCTGTGGGTCTGAAACATCTTGATAACGTTCTGTACGGTGGAAACGGGAACACTGGTGTCTCTGAAGCTGTGCTTGTAGCCTTGAGATTGTCTGAGCTTGAGTATGAACCTGTGATCAGATGATGCTCTGCTCTTCTTTCTTCGGTCCATGCTCTCGTTGCAGTGTTCCTAACAGCAGAAGGAATCATTTCCGCTATTCAAAATGGCTGAATACTTGATTCTGCAGGCATTCATTACTCACCACAGATTAATTCGAACGTAAACGACTTGAAACCTAATTATTTTTCACTTATTTCAAGAATGTGTGTGAAAAGTGTTGTATTTAGTAAATTATTCAGAATGTTTTATGATTCACCTGCACACATAAGGCATATATATGTGGATACCAAAACATGCTTTTTTTCAGGAATGACGTATTATTTGGACGTATTATTTGGGGGTGCAAGGTGTTTTATTTAATTCAGTTATTGCTTAAAAATCACTATACTGCTGTGTTCAAATGCATTCACAAGGGTTGGAAATTAAAACCATGCACAGAATGACAATACAGGCAACATAATCGAAAGGTTAAAAAGTATTAACACAGAAATTGACCAGAAAAGTAGACAAAGAAGTGCAGAAAAGAATGGAAACTCTGTAGTTAATACAGTAACAAAATCGCATTTGAAAATTAAAAAAATAACAGGTTTTCTTACTTAGATTTTTGGTCTTGTTTTCAGCCAAAATATCTAAAAATCTAAGAATGTTTTAGATATTTTGGCTGAAAACAAGACCAAAAAATTAAGTAAGAAAGGCATTTTTTTGCAGTGCAGTTTCAAAAATGGCTCTACTTCTGTTATTTTTCCCACACTATAAAAAGTTGTAACCCGCACTTGTGTTAAAGAGTTAGATTATTCACTAATTTTAAACAACATTTGAGTCAAATCAATTCATTTAGATATTAGGTTACCATTTCAGTGCACATACACTATAAAACAAGAAACCTTAACAGTTTAAGGCACCCAGCTTCAGGTGATAAATTTCTCCGCTCAGTTACGTGGGTTTATTTTGAGTTGACAATTCTATAAACTCATATTTAAATAAGGTATAATAAAAGAAAATGATGTCAAATGTAATTCATTAAAATACGCGTCATACGTGATGCACACAATCACATGACCTTCCGTAACACCCACATCTAAAGCACACAGAGATGAATCGGTTCATAATCATGATTAATAATACAACCATGTGCAAATTCATCAGTCAACACCATTGCTGAGCATTTCCCCAAAATATCAAAATCGGTTTGAAACTGATGTCTACCATCACAAACTCATCAGCACATCACAGGAATATGGTTTGTGAAACATTATCAACACAGTATTAGCTGTTTAGCATCATAGTTACTTATTTTACAAAAATTACGTTACTTAAGTTACAAATACAGTGTTAAAGAAATTGTACAAAGCCAAAATTATGTTTTGCGCACAGTAGGCTATACCTGTTAATATATCACCGGAGCATACCAGCTAAAATGAGTCCTACAACATTTAGATGCAATGAAAGGTTGAAATATCATATTTCATATGGCATTATAGTTTGGGAAAAGTTCACAGTTTATGTCACAGTAGCACTAATAAAGTAAAAAATAAATGAGTCATCAGAATGAGATCAACCGCTGGATTAAACCGCGTCGGCATCAAGGCTTATTCCTCACAGCATGTCTTCTTCCAGCAACGAAGAGTACTTGAATATTTCTACAGAGGTGATGTGTGTTCACGTGTCTCAAGCTTGATTATCTTATAGCGCACGAGGTGTGTGATCACATTATAGCTGAGCTCAGACGGGAAAGACTGGACCTCGCGTTGGTTTCATACAGATTATTTTATCAGAGAATATTTGTTTTCGACATGACTTACTTCATGTAATAATAGACGCTTCAAGCTTTCTTTAGATGTACTGTATTTCTCATGTCGTTTTCGTTCATTCTAGCGACTCAGGAAGATATCCACAGAGACTGAGAAAGCTATTTGTTTTCTTTATTTTACAAAACCAAAAAAAGAAACCTTTTGTTGGTATTGCGAGTGAATCAGGGTATACAAATAATAGGCCTACTTATGTATTTTTTTCAGTCAATATGAAATTAATAAAAGAACTCTTTGTAGGGTATTTTTCTGGGTTTGATAACTTGAAAAGTAAAGCAAACTTGAAAGTAAAGTAATTAGTAATCTGATTACTTTTAAATGCAGTAATCAGTAATGTAATCAAATTACAATTTTAAAGAAGTAATTAGCAACTTGTAGTGGATTACTTTTGATGCACTTGTGTAGCGTTTACTGCTTCGGTGTCACTGGTTGAACGTGGAGCAGGTCAGTGATTGGGACTATTTTAATGTGTATATTAAATGAGGTAAGGGTGTAGTGTTACTTTCAAGCCATTTAAAGACAAATACATTATTTCCATGGGGGAAAACATTTAAATGTGTCATTTTGATTAAAACAATGTTTTTGAAGGGATAAAATGAGTGATTGCAGGGGGGTCTTTTATTGTATGTACACTGTAAAACTTTTCATTGTAAATTTACAGTAAAATACTGGCAGCTGGGTTGCCAGCCACATACTGTATTTTTACAGGATTACTACTGTATACAACATTTACAGTTCTGTACTGTATTTACCAAAAATACAGTATTATACTGTTATCTAATTTATTTCTACAGTATTATACTGTTATCTCATTTATTTCTACAGTATTATACTGCGTCATTTACAGGGAATACTGTAATTTTTGCTTTTCATTCAGTACTCTTAAATTTAGAAAATTAACAAATATAATAATTTTTCACAACAGTAGTCAACAAAAAAAGAGAAAACAACATTCTCTGAGTTTTAAAACATGTATTAATTTTATTTAGAAGAAAATATCAGAAAATGACCTAATATGAACATATTGGCTGAAATGCCAGCTGTAGTTTTATTTTTAATATAAAACATGTAAAATGCAATTATCAATTAGCAAGTAAATCAAAAGACAGTAATTGTCTTTACTTAAGAAAAATGGAAAGGTCTTTCAGAAACATTTTTAAATGTCTTTAAGTTTTTCAGAAGAACCCGTACTGTTCTTTTTGTACACATCGTGTCCAGTCTTCTTTTAAGTCACTTTCCTTTCTTGGTTTTTGATGCACATTCAGGGTTGATGTTGAGAAAGCGTCTAAAAGGCAGAAAAGAAAACAAGTGAACATTATGTATATATATATATATAGACAGCACAGAGAATAGAAACACTTGTGTGATTACATGGCTACATGATAATGTTAAATATGCAATGTATCATTCAGCTCTATAATCAACTGTATAAAATGTTTGTGAAAAAATACTTAAGTACTTTACAAATACGGTCAAGAAAAGTTAGTGACAATTCACTGGATCATATATATATAAATGGCAAATATGCTAATGTCTAACCTCAACGGTGCATGCCACCTCTTCCTGATACTGGAGGTTGAAATCACACAATAATACAAACAGCACTGCAAGGCCCGAGACAATGTTGGGCTTCTCAAAATCTACCGCTGGTTGCTTAGAGATTGACCTGAAAATAAAAAAATTAAATACTTCAAATAAACTATTGTGTGTTCCATTGTGGTTCTGTTTAGTTGTCTATACATAGTTCAACATAACTATTAAACTAACTCTGAAATTTGTGCAGGGAAATCCCATTTACTGGGTTCACCATTTAATTTATTTGAGCTAAAGCAGCACTTTCTGGGTAGTGTTTATCTCTAGGTTGCAGTACTGTTTTCTTGAAATTGATCTTACATGAATTTGTTCATTGATTAATATTTTGCAGACTGCATTGAGCCGAGAGACAAAGATGAACATCCTAGGGATAGCTTATCAAAATTTAAATCACAGTTTACTCTCCTGGCGTTGTTCTAATGCAGTATGCCATTCTTTGTTTTCGGACCACAAAAGGAGAAGTTTACAAAATATCCCACACGCACTCTTCCATACCACAGCAGTGAATAGCGACCAGCACCAAACTTAGAAAAAATATGCAAAAGTGTTACAGAATGATCCATGCGACAAGTGTCATATATTCCAAGTTTTCTGGTGGTACATGACAGGATTCGGTGAAAACAAACCAAAATATTATTTAATGAAATCCTGACCTTGGGCTGTTGGTCTTTTGTGCACGACTGCCTGTTCATGACATTCTATTAGCGCCACAATTCACTTTAATTCACCCATAAAAAGCGCACAAAAGAAATCAAGATTAATAAAAAATGCAACATGTAAGATATCTCCAAGAAATCCCCTCGAAAATATCTGTGTAGTGTACTTTCTTCACGGAGAATATCCAGACTGGAACTTTGGTTGCCAGATGTCAGTAAGACTGACTTCTTCAGTGATAACTTCTTGAGATGAACACAACAGATATAATCACCTCAGAAAAGTAAGTACTGGTATTGTATTTAATGTCTCTTTCTAATTAATTTTTTTTTGCTCACAACTTGCATGCTTTTGTTCAGTCGTGGCCAAAAGTATTGGCAGTGACATAGATTTTGTGTGTTGCAAAATTTGTTGCTTAAGCTGTTGTGGTGTTCATTTACATTGTTTCTAGATTATGTCACTGCCAATACTTGTAGAAACAATGTGAATGAACACCACAACAGCTTAAGCAACAAATTTTGCAACACACAAAATTTGGCCACAACTATAGATGTGAACTGCATAATAATAGGATCTCATGAATGCACAGTCAAGCACAAAAGACAAACGTCAGCGTCAGGATTTTCTTTAAACAAATAACGGTTTCTTTTTCACCAAACTATATCGTATTCCCCCAAAACACTTGGAATATATGACATGTGTCGCATGGGAACATTCTGTGATACTATTGTATCTTTTGTAAATATTGATGCTGGTCACTATCACTGCCAATATATGGACAAGCGTGAGCAGGCTTTTTTTTATTTCTCCTTTAGTGGTCCGAAAAACAAAGACGGTAATACGGCATTAGAACAACACCAGGGTGCGTAATATGGAAGCATAATGCATATGGGTAGCAAAATTCAATTTGAAATGTGATATGCAAAATGGCAATGCAATATGTAAAATAGGAATGTATTTCTGTATTTAAATTAACATTTTCCCATACATATGTGCAGTATTTAGTGCAAAATGAAAATGTAATTATTTAATTTACAATTGCTATTTTTAACACTAGATTTAATATACAAATTAACATATTTTAACGCTTTCTAAGTTGTAAAATTGTAATGAAAACGTATTACCCAAATTGATTAGATACGTTTAACACGTCCAAGCAAAAACTGTAGCAAAATTATCATTTAAATGCTGTTTTTCCTAAATGCATTTAGACTTAAGGTAGTAGGACATTTGGGATTACATTTTCATCATAATACCGCATGATAATTGTAGCAAAATGCAGTGAGAATTTTAGAATACATTCTGAGCCAAAGGTGCAGAAAAAGTTTAGCAAAATGGTGATTTAAATGTCTTTTTATTTTAGTTAAATGCATTGATACTTACATATAAGACGTTTCAAATGCATTTTCATAAAATACCCCATGATGAATATAAAGTCAATGTGGATTTGAAAATGTAACACACCCCCGGCCTGTCAATCTTTAGGCTACATCAAGGTGCGGCTCAGCAACAGGACGCACAATAGGTCAATATTCATCATAAACCAAACGCTTTCCACACTGACTTAAACTATACACTAACTTATAAAGCATTAAAATGTTTTTCATTTGCATATTAAAACTATGTAGAAATTGGCAAATGTAAATTATGTAATTTAATTTTCATTTTGCACTAAACTTTGCACATATGTAGGGTAAAAAAAAAAAAAACTGTAATATAATTTCAAATAAGATTTTGCTACCCATATGCTTCCATAGCGTAAATGATGAATAATGATCATGTTAGGGTGTACTAAACCTTTACTGTTTACATACCAAGAATTAAGTTGTGTTATCTGGCAAATGTAGAGACTGCCGGACATCAGATGGAGTGCTGAATACCTGAAACTATTTTTAAAAAGACAGCACAAGCATCATTAACAGAATCAAGACATAAAACATGTTGCAAATAAATGTGATTTGTTGAGTAATACATTTACATTTACATTTATGCATTTAGCAGACGCTTTTATCCAAAGCGACTTACAATTGCATTCAGGTTATACATTTTTATTAGTACATGTGTTCCCTGGGAATCGAACCCACAACCTTTCGCTCAGCTGACGCAATGTTCTACCACTGAGCCACACAGGAACACTGCTTGAATAATACATCTGCTTGAAGGGTAAAACCATCTAATTTCTGCAAGTGTGGGAGCAGCTGTAGGACCATGGAAGCAATCAGGAATACTATATTTGAAATAAGCATTAGGAACATGACTATGGATTTACATGAGCTGGCACAATTATAACACATTAAAAAGCACGATCATAGAATAGATTTTTTTTAACATGGACTACAAATTCTTTAATTCTTGTGAAGCACTTACATTAGCACCGGATCTTCATCAGATTGTTCAGCCTTGGAAAACAAAAAAAAAACATCAGAGGCAGGTCATGTGGACGTGTTATGTGTCTTATTTGCTACTTAAGTTATTTTTGATTGTTTGATTAAAGGAAGATGTGAACAAACATTTTAAGCCGCATCGAGTGACTGTGATTGATTTATGTTCGGTTAAACAAGCTAACTTAACGTTAGATATAGCGTGCTAAATAAAAACGAGCTAGATATAACTTGGTTATGGGCTGTAACAGAATGACATGGTCAATGTTGCCGTATTATATTAAGTATCAAAGTTACTTGGTAAAGAGATGAGAATTGTTTACTCGGGATTTAAGTAACAAAGTTTAACCTTCTCAAAATCAGACCATTCGCGGAAACAATGTAGAAATGTGAACGAAAAAAAAGACTAGCTTACCGTATGGATACTCAGTCGAACAATAATCAATCTTCTCATGCTCCAAAGTCCATTTATCATCATCGTTTTAGGAACAGGTTAGATGATTCAGATGACAAATTATTTTTGCGTCTGCTTAACTTACACAGCATCGTCCATTGTTTGCTGCGTCACAGGCAGCATATTCAAACGATTGAAATGCGATACGAAGCTCACAAAGCTAAAAACCTCACAGATCCACAAACTACTGGCTTGTATTAATAACGTGTATAATTATAGTGTTTAATTAAATCCCGCTGAGGAATCTAGTTTGCCTGGAGTACACTGTTCGCATCACACCACATTTGAATTGAGCGCGAAATAAATCTATCCCACAATGCAATGCATTTCCAGTATAATACTGTATTACAAATTTAGTTGCCTGAAAACAGAAAACTTCTGTATATTTACAGACATTCTGTAAAATATACAGCATGTTACTGTTTTATAAAAATACAGTATAATACTGTTAGAAAATGCCTGTAAATTTACAGTAAACGAAGAAACGAATGTATTTTTCCAAATTCACTGTGCTCTGGGATGTCTTGGACTTTAAGGCGGCAGGTTTTTATCAGGCCATCTGTGCGATCGAGGTTATACACCTGTCGCGGCAGAACTTTATGGCAAGGAGCCGACAACTTGACAAATGTTTCTAGCAGCACTTCTGGGCTTTTGGGAGGCTGTTTTTGCAGATCGCTCTTCAGGACCCCCAGGTGGACGCTGACTTTATGCTCTTTCCAAGATTACAGTGTGTGTGTGTGTGTGTGTGTGTGTGTGTGTGTGTGTGTGTGTGTGTGTGTGTGTGAGAGAGAGTGTGTCTGTGTCTGTGTGTGTGTGTGTGTGTGTGTGTGTGTGTGTGTGTGTGTGAGAGTGTGTCTGTGTGTGTGTGTGTGTGTGTGTGTGTGTGTGTGTGTGTGTGTGTGTGTGTGTGTGTGTGTGTGTGTGTGTGTGTGTGTGTGTGTGTTTGTGTGTGTGTGAGAGAGGATGAGCTCAAGGACAGAATCACGCTATATCACCTTAAAGTGGAGCTCAGGACTTGCTTTGGTTCTCTCTTTTGATTCATGTTTATAATGCACGCCTATATATTTTGATTAGGTTGCCATGTTTGCGTTGTTAATGGTTGTTTTGGCTATGTGAAGCTCTTTGAGAAGCTACTTTGAATGGCGTTTAGAGTAAGACTTCACAGTAAAAGTTCTTGCTCATCAGTCCCTCCAGGATTTTGCGAATTTATCTGAATTTATCGCAAAGTCAACTCCAAGAGCTCGTAAATTTTTGTAATTGCCGCAAATGTTTCGCAGATTTTGGGCTTAGACGCGTCCCGTGACGTCATCGCAACACGCATTCAGTCAGAGAAATGTTGTTTCTCCGTTTGAAAACAGAAAGAACAGACTTGCGTTCTCTTCATGCCCGATTTACAAGAGCTGCATCGGACAAACGAACCGAAAGCGGAACAAATCCGCGCTACTCGTTTGGGCTACAGACTCGTTTATCTATTCGGACCGGCGCCGCGGACTGCTCTCGATCACGCGACACCATTATACACGGCGCTGGGAGATACAGTGAAGAAAGTAGTCTCAATGACATCTCTGTCAAATCTTGTGAGAAGCATTCAAATGGATCCAAGTCTTTGATATAGTGACACAGGAGCAACGTGTGGCAGAAATTGTCTAATGTCTTAAAGTGTTTTTAAATGCTTCACACAACTTTCCCCAGCACTTCAAAGCTTTAAGTATTACCGAATTTGAAAGTAATTTTTAATGTGATGACATTATTTGTTCATCCTTCATAGGTAGCCTCCATTTATAAAAGTTTCATAATGTAGGAAAGCAAACACTTATTTTAAAATAAAAAGGACATTAAATTACCACTATTATGCAGAGACTTATTAGCCATTTTTACAGTAATAAAAGTACAGCCATTTTTACAGTACAAGTACATCTGTAAGACGTCTACTAAAGATCTGGGAAACATCTTGTCATCTGATAAACATCTTTACATGCATTCTGATATACATTTGACATCTGACAAGAAACGTCTTAAGAGACATATTGCAGATGAGCAAACACCCTAAAAAATGCATCTTGCATATGTAAATACAGACATCAAATAGACATCTCCGAGATGTACGTGAGCGATTAGGGCGAGTGCTTTACTGTCAGGTGCTGGTTCTGTAGAACTTAATGGCACGGGTTTCCTCCAATGTTAGTCTGGAGCCCTACGATGCTTCTCGAAGTCAGAAAAGGTTAGGACCAATGTTGTCCATGGTATAGTTTCACTGCAAAACAGCTGCAGCAAAATCAGTCATTTTAGGCCGCAAAAATCAGAAAAAGTCCGGCGAAATCCTGGAGGGACTGGCTCATAGAGAGTGAATGATGGATGATCCTCTTTTCAGCATCTTGCCTCTGGAAGTATTTTTCTCATTCGTTTGCTGTGTCGAGATTTCAGATAATACTTCAGTAAAGTGTACGCTAGGAACCGCTGTACACAAACCCTGATTTCAATCAAAATGCATTGGAAAATGGAGCAGAAATAGACCGACAGCAGAGCTGATGAGTGTCTGAACGCTTCAGACAGTGTAAATATGCTTCCCTTCAGGGAGAATGAAGCCTGGTCTCATGTCAGCACACACACACATTCACTCCGATAATTTAAGTAATTTAAATAAATCAGATAATTTAATATTAATTAAATAAAAGCCACTTAAGAGACACACTTTCATGATTGTTTCTAACACACTTAAGCACTTTACACTTTCTAAAAATGTCAAAATCAAAGTTTTTGTTTTTGTTTAGATCATGTTTTTAATAATCTTTTGTTATGCTTTATTGAAGTACACTTATGTTGATGTGTTGACTAGCATACTAGCATAAATGACTAGCATATGACTAGCATAGCATAAAGCACATGTGAAGTACTTGATTAGTATTTAAGTGCAGTGTGTTGATATTTGATATTACATTTAAAGTTAGTGTATTTTAAGTATATTTAAAATGGAACATCATCACGAATTTGTAATTACAAATATATTTAAATGCATGGCATACACGTTTCAATAGAAATTACATATTTTAGTTCATTATAAACACTTGTCAGGACATTCAGCAGCATCTGGGTTGCACCTTATATTTCAAGAACAGAAGCCATTATGAAATTACATATAAAAATGGACTTAAATCCCACTTAAATTAGTCTGAAAACATAACATTCAGTAAAGCACTGAATCTGTTATTTATAATTCATACTCTTTTTTTAAATTATGCTTAAGAAAAAGTACTGCAGAGATGTGACAGGTTATTATGACACATTTAATAATAACACATTTAGACATGGTGACGTCTTTCCAGCTGTCCAGCTCTCCTTCAGTGTGAGATGTATAGCCTTAAAGAGACTGTCAGTCAACACTACCTGCCCAGAGCCATTCACACGCACACACACACACACTTACACACTTACAAACCCTCACACACACACACACACACACACACACTCACTCAAAAACATGGACGCACACACACACACACACATAACACTCACAAACACTCACACACACTCACACACAGACATGCACGCACACACACACACACACACACACTCTCTCACACACACACACACACACACACACACACACACACACACACACACAGCTTTTATTCACACACACACACACACACACACACACATTATAGACACAATCAACAACCAACACACAAGAGCAACACACATGCACAGTGCTATGACACAGTCTCGGTTAGCCTAACACACACACACACACATTTTTTAACAAAACACACACAAAACAAGTAGATAGAATAGAAAAAAGAAAGCTAGTGTTAGTTTTACAAGAAGAGCTAGCAGTTAGAGGATAAATATGCAAGTGATAGAGGGTCAAGATGGGTATGGATTCAGCTGCTGGGATTGAGTTGGTCAGGTCAGTCCACCAGATGGGAACAGTTAATGTAAAAGTCTGTGAAAGTGATTTTGTGGCTCTTTGGGATGGTACAGTAATGCGTCGTTCACTTACAGAACGCAAGCTTCTAGAGGCACATAAGTCTGAAATAATGAGGTAAAGGGGGGCAGAGCCAGATGTGATCTTCAGATCTCAGACCAAAACGATCTTCACGCCAGTGAAAGCAACAGATAGGCTAAGCGCTGCATTTGATCATCAGCTTGGCTTGCTGAAGATTCTCATTGACGCGACAATGCGTGTTGCATTGGCGCTGTCATATCCGATTATAACAAATCATATCGCCTATAACACACTCTCACATGTTTATTATTTTAACATTTTGGGAGGAGTTAAATTTATATACGTGGTTTCAACAACTAGATGCATTTACACTTGTTTCATCTGGAGTGTATCCACGACCACCTCCTGAAGTGGTTTGAGCGATCGGATTTGAAGTGTCTCTGAGGGCATATACACCTGGTCTTTTCACGATCCCACAGCTATCTGATCAGAGCAAACGCATGAAGTGAGCAGCTGTAAACCGGCCTGAAGGGTTAGGAGTTCACTAACATGTGGTGAACAGGGGCGCATTGATGCACGGGCCAACACTGGCTGCAGGGAAATTATATCTTTCTAATAATTATTTATATGGGAGTTTGCCGCAGTGACAACAGCATTCTGTAAACAAACTCACACACTCATTTTCAGTGACGCCCTGGCTGTAGTTGCCTATATAGTGAGTGGTTCAGTTTAGATTCCGGTTTTAGATTAAGGTGCTCAATTTTAAATCCAGAGATGGAAAAATTGCTTAAATGTGATCATATTAAAGTTTATACGGCTGTGATTTAATTAATTAAACGTGAGCATGGCATGTTTAAAAATAAGCAATCACCAAACAGCCCACATTTATGCCAACATGTCGTGTTGTTTTGATCTACTGATGATGAATAATACATATTTCGTGTGATTTATGGTGTTTAAATCATATCAGTAAACTCACATTTCAGCCATTTTTGAAGCATTTTCTTTTCATATTACCTTTGTATAAAGCCTGGAATAATGCAGTGCTCACTTTATGTACTAGCTATAATTCTGCATATTAACAAGAAATAAAAAAAATCTAAATTTAATTCAATAATTGTCAGGAAAAATAACAATAATTAAAAATAATTAAGTGTCGTGAAGCTGTAGCCCAGGGGCCTCTGCTTATCTTAAGACCCCCCCGGTGGTGAAACATGGCGCTACAGTTGAATACAAGGAGACCGTCAAAGAGTCACGTTTAATAACATTTAATTTATGCATTCAGTCCCATCGAAACTAAACAACACGCGTTCGGTGATGAAACATTTTATATCTCAAAAGACAAGCATATAACGATTCACACTCTCAATATTATTTTCACTACATTTTGTCACCTGAACATGATGGTGTTTCATTTCAATGCAGAGCTTCAATAATCCCCATGCAGAGACTGTAAATGACTGTAAATATCACTCTGTGTGATGAAGTTGGTATAATGTGATAAAGGCATCAGTCAGTGCTTTTCTTGTTTGCAGGCAGAACTGGGTTAGTATGGCCGACTGAATCAAGGCAGCTATCTGATCATTAAGCACACTGTTTGTGGAGTTATTAGGTTTGTGGAGTTATTAGAGGACAAATGTAAGGTTGCTTATTATAGCTCCACCTCGGGGATGATTTTCACAAAAATTGGTACACATACTCATAACTCGACAAAAGCTAATGTGTGTCCTCAAAATGTCCTGTTGTCTGTGTATCATTATTTTTATAACTTTTGACATTTTGTAAACAAACTCACACACTCAATTTTCAGTGTTAAAATTAGTTGCCAATTAACTTACTAGCATCCTCAGAATTCAACTAATCAAGTGTTGATCATTTTGCCAGCAATATACACACTTAGAAAAAAGGCACACACACACACACAAAGCTGTTCCTACACACACACACACACACACACACACACACACACACACACACACATACACACACCACACACACACACACACACACACACACACACACACACACACACACACACACACACACACACACACACTCTCACTCACACACACACACACACACACACACACACACACACACACACACACACACACACACACACACACTCTCACTCACACACACACACACACACACACACACACACATATAGTATAGTGTAACCAGACCTTTAGACAGATGGCAGAAGATGGCAGAATGGCCAAGGCCTGCCCAGGAGGCCATATGATTGACAGGTCAAGCAACCAATCACGTTGCGTTTTGTGCTGCATCATGTTTAGGGGCGTGGAAATGTCCCCACAATAACAGACCGGGGTGTACAACTCTTGGACGTATTTTAAAGATTCTATGCCAAGTTTAAAGTATAAATACTTCACATACTTTAGAAAATCCAGCGTTTAGTTGAATCTGGAAAGTGCTCTGTCACAGCTGTAAACACGACAGCTTTCTTCTTGCATGAGGAGGCATCGCAGCGTCTTTGTTTCCAGGCGGATCGTTAAATCTCCCGGAAATCCTGTGTAATTCAACCAATCGAGGACAACCTCTAAACTCCTGAAGTGCTTACAATTTTGTGAGCCGTGTGCCTCAGCCAAGATCAGAGGAACAAGCAGGTTTTTTATATCATAAACAAAGACAACAGTTCAAATGGAAGATAAACTGTTTATTAATGGCAGATATGGATTTAGTAGGGTTTGACTCAAGTATTCAGTCCTCATGGTTCCAGAGTTATGATCCAAAACACAAACTGACTTGACAGATATGTGTCTGTGTGAGCAGTGCATGATATATGGGATATATGTTTAGGGCAGAAGAAGAAGCAGGTCAAGCACTGTAGGGTCCCAGCATCGTCAGTGCCTGCTCCCCCAAACAAAGAGAACATTTACATGGTAACTAAAACAAGTCAAGACTAAACTCGCATCATGAGGAGATTTTGGGTGGCCTGTGACTGCTGGAGGATACTGTGCTGATTAGATGCCGGTAATTACTTGTAATTGCCTCCTCTAGTACACTGCAAATAGACTGTGGACAAGAGTAAGAACGTAAGCTGAGATCCAAACCCAAGCCCTGTTTAGCTGGACTCATTTACATATATTTACATTGCATTGGCACAGCTGGCCAATCAGAAACCTCGGATAGGAAGCGGACTGTAATCATGCTATCTGATGGGATTTCAAATTGAATTGAATGTGTGTGTGTGTGTGTGTGTGTGTGTGTGTGTGTGTGTGTGTGTGTGTGTGTGTGTGTGTGTCTGTGTGTGTGCGTGCGTGTGTCTGTGTGTGTATACAGACACACTATACAGACCGTGCCCTTTCTTTGAGTTGGTCAGACCCCAGTTTGTGCCTTGGGTCCCCTTCTACCTTTTTGTCCCAATTTTTGGGTTTGAACAGTGTGTCGCTACCAAAGGGTCTGTTGAGACAGTTCCCTCAGCGAGCTTGTGCAGAGCAAGCGGTAGTCCCTGGGTGACCGGCCAGTACCTAGTTACTACCACTAGGCGCTTGGCCATTTCTCTTAAAGGAATCTTTTTCTGATTCCAAGCCTGATTCCGAGCTCTACCCTGAGTCCGGTAGTCCCGGCACCTAACAGGTAAAGTTTTAGGGTATGCAGCTCGGGTCTCTGGCCGAAGGGGATAATGTCACTGACAGCCATCAATCGTCCCGGGGGCAACTCCCTTAGCCGGGTAGAGTTGGCTAAGTGCTCGCATTTTGCGAATTGGCTTGCACTCCCCTCAGCATGGTGGCTTGGGTATATCGTTCCCCATAGCGACCCCTAGGGGACACAGTTCAGTTCCCATGAAGGGGAACGTCTCAGGTTATGTATGTAACCATGGTTCCCCTGGAGACACTGCGTCCCCTAGGCTGTGTGCCATGCTTCGGAGGCAAGCTTCAGACGAAGAAGTGGATGATGTATTCTCCCGGCGCCCTTTATACTGTGGTCGCGCCGGTAGTGACGTCATAGGATGTCATAGGATGTCAAGATGTGTTTTTGTATGTATGCTTCAGACATGGGTCACGCTGAGGGCGTACTCTGGTAACTCATCAGTGGACTTTCCTCGTCAATTTAGGCTATATTCTTTCCCATTTTTCTTATTCTCGCTAATTCAAGTTTTTATATGAATGAGGGGAACCGATTGTCTTCAGAAAAATTTAGATGGAATTTTTATTTTACCTAATAAAGTATCATTTACGAGCTGAGCGCTGCTTTGAGCACTGCTTTGTTTACAGCCTTTACCGTTTTAAATTTATACTTCTTGTAATGATAATATAGCTATTATTTAGCTTTTTGGGAAATCATTAGCTTACAGATAAAATATTGCTTGATTAAAGTAATATTAATCTTTGACTTATGATTTATACTGTATTAACGATTCGTCCAGCGATCATTAACATCAGTATATCTTTAACTCTTTAGGTTATTTTGCTTTCGTGGCCAACGATAAACAAAATAAAGGGTTTTATACCATTTGAGGGAGGTAATGCAATCTTTTGGCAATAAGTTTGAACTAGAAAATCACATCCCAAGACATAATTTTTTATAAACTCAAAGTTAAGGCGAATGTCAAGCTTCTGGGTCGTCCGCGAGCGAGCACGTTGAAGAGCGAGGAAGAAAGAGAAGGATCCAAAGCTGTGTTGTTCGTTTTAAGCGGCACTAGTTTGGATACGCCCCCGGCGGCTGTCCCAATCAGCTTCTCTTGCCATGCACATGATCACTCATCATCTGATATTTAATTTATCACATGAAAGATATACTTACAGGCCTCTTATACGTGCTGTAATCATACATTATGATGCTAAAGTTGAACTGCCATCCACACCACTTATTACTGACGACGACAGCTTCTTTTAGAGACTAAACACCGCATATCTGTGGCTCAGTGGTTAGAGCATTGCGTTAGCAGCGCAAAGGTTGTGGGTTCGATTCCCAGGGAACACATATACTGACAAAAAATGTATAGCCTGAATAAGTCGCTTTGGATAAAAGCTTCTGCTAAATGTAAATATGACACACAAAGTGCATCTACTGATTGTATCTACTACAGGTTAAGGCACAGATTAAAACATTCCACATTCTAAATAATCACACCAAGCATATGAAAGGCAGAGTACAACATTAATATCCATATTGTTTCTTGAGTAGATGGTTTTAATGGCTAAGGCCACTAGTGTTCTTTTCGAAATCCTCTAGGTAGGTTTTCTTTGTTCTCCGATGAAAAAGCGCGCGCTGGACGAGGGGCTTTTGAGTCTGGTGAATATCTCAATCCTTGCAGAGATAAGAAAAAGGGGGTAAACGCAGACAGAGAGCCGCCACGTTCCTGTAGTTGGCATTTTATGACTTGCAGTGAAAGGATGAAAAGTTTTTAACAATGTGGTGTTTTTCAATCATTATGCGTGATGAGGCTCTACATTATGATTTATCCCTTAGCTTAAAAAAAATAAAAATTCTTACAAATGGTTCAAAGGTTAAATTATGAGGTTTATAATTGTATAATTTATTTAGTCTTTTTTGTTAAAACTTGTATCTTGATGGTAAATCAATTGCTATTTCGTGGTCTACAACATGAAAGAATAAAAGTGTCTGCTAAATGAATAAATGAAAATGAAAGAATCACTTTTATTACATGTACATGAAAAATGTAGAAGCATTGGACTAAACTATGGGGCACCATTTTGCAGCAGCAAGCATCATGACATTAAAAGGAACCTCGAGGTTGATCTATAGGTAAATGTGTGCAAATGTATAGGGCCCCATTCCATATTTGCCTGGTGCCCCCAAATCACTAAATCTGCCCCTGGTGTGTGTGTGTGAGTGCGGGAGTGAGTAAGAGAGTGTGTGTGTGTGTGTGTGTGTGTGTGTGTGTGTGTGTGTGTGTGTGTGTGTGTGTGTGTGTGTGTGTGTGTGTGTGTGTGTGTGTGTGTGTGTGTGTGTGTGTGTGTGTGTGTGTGTGTGTGTGTGTGTGTGTGTGTGTGTGTGTGTGTGTGCAGGGAGTGAGAGTGTGTGTGTGTGTGTGTGTGTGTGTGTGTGTGTGTGTGAGTGCAGTGAGTAGAGAGAGTGTGTGTGTGTGTGTGTGTGTGTGTGTGTGTGTGTGTGTGTGTGTGTGTGTGTGTGTGTGTGTGTGTGTGTGTGTGTGTGTGAGTGAGTGAGTGAGTGAGTGAGTGAGTGAGTGAGTGCATGCGTGTGCATGCGTGTGTGTGTGCGTGCGTGTGTATGAGTGAGTGTGTGTGCGTGTGCATCTGTGAGTGTGTGTGTGTGTGTGTGTGTGTGTGTGTGTGTGTGTGTGTGTGTGTGTGTATAGAGCCACCACTGACGGATCATCAGTCACTCTTATGAGTGGAGGAGTTAAGGAGTCGTGGCAGCTTTATGCTGCTGCTGCATTTCACAGACGAGGGCCATTAATGTGTGCTTCAGATCAAATTATGATGAAACACAGATCAGATGGAGGGAGAAAAGATGCTCATTTAATCATTTACTCATTGTAAGCAGAGGTACAGAAGACATTCTTCACTACGCCTATGTTATCATTTGCCTGCCGTCCTGTATGCTGCTCGTTTCTTTTCAGTGAATTTCTCAAGAATGTTTAGGTCTCGAGATAGAGCTCTTCAGTTTAGTTTAGTTTTAACAAACTAACTTAATGTGATGCATATTTGTCAGTCAAGCGTAAATGAAACCGGTCAGAGTTAACATCTAAAGCATGCTCATACTTTTTAACTGAATAAATGTAATCGTTTTCACAACAAACAGATTGATGCTGATTCTAAGCCATTTAAATAAATAAACACATTTTGAAAAATAATGTTTAATCAAATGAAATAGATGCAAATAGTTATTTTAGAAATAGCAAGTTTATTAGCAAAGACCAATTTCAACCACAGTTGATAATAAAGATGTATTGTATTCTATTCTTTTTTTCACACTGATTATTGATAGATCATTTTATGCCTAAAACAAATGCAGTGCCTATATCATGACATTAAACCTTATAACAGAGCTATATTTTTCAATGTATACCTTTATATAGTAAATAATACATTTAGTAAATATTCCTGTTTTAATATATATAGCTATATTTGTTTTAGACTGTTCAAAATCAATTTGAACGTTTAAATGTTACATTTGTAACATTCTAGAGATAATCTGATGTTTAGTGGCAGCTCATCTTCAAAAAAGCGCTAAACATCTCTACAACACATCCATGCCTTCATGCTTTCACCTCAGTCCTGTGATCTCATCACACAGTGTGCTATGCAGTAAATGGTCACTGAAGAAACGTCCTGACACTGGATTTTTCTGAAGGTTTTTTTTCCAGCCACCTCTCAGACCTTCGGGATCCTCGTGATCCGGGAAGAGAGTCCTGCTCATCAATCTGAACACTTTCACATGACACCAGTCCTGAACCGGCCCACCAAGAGACTAAATCCATCTAGCTGAGTTCTTCGGTGACATGAGGAGATTTAGTGCTGTGCCATCCGTGAAGATGACCGCGCTCTGCAGAGGAGCTTGGCGTTATAAAGCGCTGCAGCCAGCATATCGTCTGCCATGTGTAATCCAATATATCCGCTGGTGCATAATCCATGCTCGGCACACCTGGCCCTAATTCATGATGTCTGGAGATCCACCCCATAAGGAAGAGGTGGTGGGTACAGATTACGTACAGATCACGTTCTGGTAGAATCCCCCTCGGTAGAAATCGCGTTCCCAGTAGAGCCCTGCACTGGCCTCAAATTTAGGCCCAAGCCCGGCCCGTGTCCGACAGACAGACTCCAGCCCGTCACCTTCTCCCAAATCAGATAATAATACGGTTTCAGCTATTAAAATAGTTGAGTTTTGTATATTTTTTATTAAGTTAATTTAGAAAAACGTTTGAAGCATTTTTTTTTTTTGTTAAACAAGTTTTTTCTTTCTTAAAGTAACGACCAAGCGGCCATACGGCAGGCTGATCATAGTCCATGTTCATGTCAATTTAGCCTTCTCAAATCATCACGCCTAAAATAAAATCTATAGATATACTACAACAGTTCAAGCATATAACAATGTTTAAATGTTAAACCTAGATAAATGTGCTGTATCCAAAAGTTTGTGTGGAGAGTGGAAGCTAAAGCGCAGGACATGGAGGCACCAACACGATCAATTACATTTTTTTCAATGGAAACACCTTAAAATATACCAAATTTTTGCTCATAAAGGTAAGAGTAATACATCATTCGGAACTATAAAGTGGACCTACTTATTTATAGACCCGTTACAGGTTATTTGCGTGCACTCACAATATTAACAAAACGTTGTGCTTTTATAAAATAAAGAAAACACACATGATGCGCTTTCTGCCGTCTCAGTCTTTAACAGGAGCGCTTCACATAAATGTAAAAACGTCGGAGCACGGGCTGAATTGCAGAGCTCTAGCATTTCACTCGGTAGAAATCACCTCGGGCACCCCCCATCATCAGGCCCTTAGATTCGTCCTAACCCCCCTTACGGCATCCCTGTCTGGGGGTCTCATATTTGTCTCCTGTAAAGCTTTAGAAAAGATCTCAACAATGTTACAAAGTGTGCATCAAGTCAAGTACTTGAAAGGTACTAAATAAAAGGGGGAATCATAAATTGTTATATTGAGAGAGAAATAAGGATGTTATTTTTTTTATAGGACAATATTTATATACTTAGGCACATAACTTATTGTTGGAAATAGTAATGTACCGGATGCCTTAATCAACACTGGTTTACAGAAAATGTAACCCTGGAGCTTTCTTTGCTGAAAGGCACATACATGACGTATAACTCGGTCTTGATTATCATGAGTTCACCTCCCCGGGCTTCACTTAGAGATGTGCGGACAGCCCGACAGCCGCTTTAGAAATATCCCATGTAACGAGTCGGCCTACGCAAACACAGCTCGATGAACAGACGAGCGCCGGAGGTGATTGAGTTATTGTGAGGCTTGAACCGTGAGCCGCCTCGGACCTCTAGGGTCAAGCTGTCAATCAAAACGGTGCAATTACAGGCTACTGTTGTGTGATTGTGCATTCATGTCTTTATCAATAGTGTGATTGCAACGGGTCCTGGAGGAGACACGAAACCTCTAGAAAGATGTTCAGTCTTCTGAAAACACATGTGTGTGTGTGTGTGTGTGTGTGTGAGTGTGTGTGTGAGAGAGAGAGAGAGAGAGAGAGAGAGAGAGAGAGAGAGAACAGTTAACAGCAGCTCACCTGCACATGCACCGTTACAACTGGGTGAGTGTGTTATCATTTCAGCTTTTAATGCTTTAATTCAGCTGAATTTTCTTAAAGACACAGGACGCCACTTTTTACATAGCTCAGAATTTGTGAATAACGGCCGTTGTCCAGATCAGCATATTAGTGCTGTCAAACGATTAATCGCTTCAAAATATTTTTGGGGGTTTGCACAATATATGTGTGTCTTCTGTATATATTTATTTTGTATATATAAAGACACACATATTTTGAAAATATGTATATTCATAGAATTTATATTATATAAAAATTGATTTAATATATAAATATAATATTTTTTCTTAAATATACACACGCATGTGTTTGTTTGTATTTATATCCCGGACGATATAAATATAATTTCATATCCCGGACGAGCCCCCATTTATGTTACGAATTGGCGTGGTAGTAACTGTGGCGGGACACGCTGAAACGGGGGAGAGCCGCCAACACAACCGAACTTCCAGCTTATGTTCGGCCCAGAACGTCATTACCGAACAAGCTGCAGGTGTGTAGGGGCGGAGCTCAACCTCGGGAGAAAAGAATAAACCAAATCAGTACAACAGGGGGGACAAAAAAGAAATACAAATACCCACAGAATAATGGTAACAAAGCTACGACCGTAACAATACATAATAATTATGCACAGTGCACATACATACAATATAATATGTAAACAAAAACTTTTATTTTGGATACGATTAATCGTTTGACAGCACTAGTTATAATTAAAAAATAAATAAATACTAATTGATCAAATTGGGTAACTGCACTTTATTATGTGAGGGATAAATCATATTAATAATAAAGGCTAACTGTGGTTATTATTGGCTTGACTTGATGTTTACCGGAATTTGACTTACTTTCTCATGAAAGCGATATGTAAGAAAAGCAGATAATTAATTCGATTGGCTAATTATTTAATTAAGCAACGAATGTAACATAATTAATTTGTTGAGATTAGAATGACTTAACTGTAGCATTTACAATAGTTTTATTCAGAACTGCGGAGCACTATTAGTGTAATTAATTATTGCTATTACATATTGTGTGATTATTCAGTTGTGCACTTTATAGAAATCTGAAACATGGAATAATCTTAAAGGAACAGTTCACACTGTAAACAAATACTGTAGTTTCTACAGCAAATATTTACAGTATATTTCCGTTTAAACATTTTACAAGATGTAGCTGTAATTCGCAATACATTATGGGTCAAATAAGGTTGTTAACAGTATATTTCCATGTCAACTGCAATACATTTACAAGAAGCAGGTGTTGTCACTGTAGCGCCTGCTTTTTACAGTAACTTACTGTAGTGTGGCATTATGGGATTGAGCGCATCATTCAAATCTGAAATCCAGCGTGAGAACGATTGAAGATTAGAGACTTTATTCATAATTCCTGGTAAGCTAACTTAATTTTACTTAAGAAATATATCCTTCAGTATTTATTTAAGTTAATGTATAAGAGATATCATGTCACAATAGCTATTTAGACGAGCGTCCTTGGTACGTTAAGTGCAGTTAACAGCTTCATCAAGATGTTTTTAAACTGTTGCTTCCAGCTAAAATACAAGTTTATATAATCTATAACATATTTTGTATCCAGTGAAAGAGTCATTTGTTATGAATCAGGAGAGAAATATGCACAGATCTAACACTGTTTACTTTCTTTGTTTCACAAGAATCACATGAATTAACGCTGAATTGAAGTGTTATTTTATGTGATTGTGAGTCAAAGGAAAGGCCTGCCTTTGTGGTCATCATTGCTCTGAAGAGTAGAAACCACATGTTGCTTCATACAGTAATAGCTGTGCTAATACCAGTGACCAGTAATGGCTTACTTCTTCATTGACATGTTAGGAAGGTTATATTTAGCACGTGCTATGCTCATAACTGAAGATTAATTAGCTATAAGATTGAAATTATTCGGATGTATTGTGATTATGCATGTGTTTGTTTGTGTGTATCTCTGCAATGGCTCTGTGCTCTAAAACCTTCTTTCTGTAAAGCAATTTCTGGAGAAATTATTACAAATTGAAATTGTTTATCTTTAACCTGTTAACTGTCCGCTCCACTTTTTGAGTATGGGGCTGAAAATTAAATTTCAACTTAAATTGTTATACATTTTGAATGCTTTGGAGCAGAGACTTAAGGTTTGATCTCTTTTTAAAAGAAGACACTTGGCAGAGTATTGCAGAGGTGAAAAAAATATAAAAATGTAAAATGTAAAAAATATATTACAAAAAAGTTATGGAAGTTTAAGTTTATGAAAAATAAAATGTACACATTTAAATATTTAAATTGTATATAAAATATATATTTTACAAAACATGTTTTACTCTAAAACTGCTAGAGAATCAAAAATCTGTTCCAAATTTGAGGTTGATATCTCAAAAAATGAGCTTTCGGTGAGATTTTGTTTGGGCGCAGTACCAATCCTCTCCACTAGATGACCATTAAACCCATTAATGACCATATAAGGGCGTCTCCATTTCCATTTATGGTTTATCTGAAACATGTTTTTTCTTACTTTTCTCAATATTTATGGCATAGACATCACATTCAGAAGTATTAAGGGTAGTATGGCATTATTTAATTTCAATTCAACCTCTAAAAAACACATAAAAGACATGCAACAAAAACCTTGGATGAACGTTATAGTTTACGCCGCACCAAACATTGAAAACCTATTGTTTTTTCTTTATATTCGAAACACTTTTAGAATGAATGTTATCTTTTGAACACTTGACATGAACATGCATAGAGATTTCTGCTGATGATTTTATACATGTATCACTATTTCAAAGTAAAGGTCAGAACTCGCTCTCTGAGTCTGAGGAGTACTCTTCTTACAAATTAATAAATTATAGTTGCTCAGTACAATAATTAAAAAATCAGTCACCAACTATGACAACTAAAGTATTTAAGCTTTCAACCAATATATAGCTTGTCAAGATTGCTTTAGGTTCAGACTAAGATATTCCTGTTTAAAACATGTACTGGCAAGTGGACCCGCCGGTGGGTCCGTGACAATTAACAGGTTTTAATATAGAAGACTACATCGTCAATATCTCTCTCACAAAATCACTTAATCACAGGCCACAACCACTTCAGACATCATTCAGATCAGTGCTGGAACACTTCATTTTTCTTCGTTGACAATAATGAAAATGTAAACAATAATGAATATGCACAACAATTTTTCTGGTTAAACAAAAATAGTTAAAAACAAATTAAATGTAGTTACGTCTCTGCGTTATTGCACTTGTAAAGTGCTTTAATTACCATCTGTTGTGAAGTACTATTTACTTTATTCTCAATATCAATCATTTTATTAATATTAGTCAATTTTATTACTATGAACATATTGCTATTGAGCTGTGTTTCTGTCAATGCATTTTAATATGACATTAGAGATTTTATATATGAAAACAGCTGCTACGTAAAACCCAGACATAGGCTACCACACATTAATTAATGAAAGATGTTAATAATTGATCAGTATATGTAGAGATAAATGCCTTGAATAAAACACGGTTAGGGTTAGGTTAGGCACTGCACAATCAAAACATCTGACGGATAGAATTTGTTGGATTAGACATGCTTGAACAATGGAAATGGTGTTGTTTGTTTGTTTGTTTGTTTGTTTGTGGAACGTGCTTCTTGTTAATGTGATAAACTACACCTGTGGTTGATATTGCATTATCTAATGTAGCAAGGTGACTTAAAGCACATGTTTACTGTGAACACAGGTGATCATGCTATTCTTAAGAGCAGCATTTAACAGCAATATATTCTCATCTCATGTGTTGAGTATTGTGGAGGGGTTAAAGGACATGTCCTAATACGGTTTAGCTCTTATCTGTGAAACATAAGTCTTGTTGCAGCTCTCTTCGTTTTTGGTGTCCCACAAAGATCTATCCTGGCCCTTTATTATTTTCTCTATATATGCTTCCATTATTATATAGGTAAACATGGTGTTTTATTTCATTTTTTTGCAGATGAAGCTCAATTATATCCACCATTGAAACTGAATGATTATGAATGATGTAAATGCCTTACAGTCTGTTTAACTGATTTAAATATTTGGATGTCACTAAACTTGAATCCAAAACAGAGATTGTTGTGTTTTGTCCCCCTGATGGGCATAATATCCAAAACCTTAAACCAGAGAAAAGCTTTTACCACTTAAGGCTCGAGGCAAAAGTCAAGCACTGGCTCTCTTTCAAAAATGTTCCTACTAGACTAAAATGGCAAGAGGATCAAGCTTTTTCTGCTATCGGCCCTAAAGTGTGTAACAGTCTTCCACTGTGTGTTAAAGCTGTTCGAACACTTTCTGATTTTAAATATTTGCTAAAACTCTTTCATTTTCCTTGGTTTTAATGTATCAAAAATTAACACAATCTCCCATTGGGTGCGTTTCCCGAACAGCGTAACTCGCTGATTAACCACCATGGTACGATGAATCGTTTAGGAAACGACTGTTTCCCGAACACGGTCGCATCTCCGTCGCTTGAACCATGTTAGATCAACAACATAGGGCCGTTGTCGATGACGTCACACGCGTGTGGTGGAGGAATAACTTCTTCTATTTAACTGATTAGAGGTCTCTAAAATGAACATGGCATCTACTGACTAATTGACTATTTTTGTTCCCTATCATTTTGCTTTATTTGATGTTTGATTCATCGCGGTTTCCCGTCATACTCCAGGGTTACCTTTGGCATTCATGCACATGTGCACTCTTCAAAAACAGCGCTTACAATGGAGGCGCAAAAATACATAATTAACATGCATTTATATTTAGATAGAATGGAAGATACAGATATTACTGCATGTTAGCTTGCTTGTTGTGCCCAAGAGCATATTTATTTAAGCCCATGTATCTTACTAACAAGAAGCTATGCTAAGCACAGGATTGAGAGCTGTAGTTCAAACCATGTAAGTTTTGCGAACGTTCGTGTGAACTATAGTTTCGGTAAACACAGAATCGTTGAACTATGCTGCTAACGACTGAACTTGCGACCATAGTTGGTTAACGATGCTTTTGGGAAATTTTTGCTTTGTTTTGAACATAGTTATTTCTGTATTTCTATTTCTGTATTCATATTACTGTGAAGCACTTTGGTCAAATTGTATTTTTAACTGTGGTTGCGAAATAAACTTCACATTGCTATTGCCAGAGATTTTCAACTAACTTTAAACTGTTACAATGTTGGAAGTACAAGCAAACAAACAATGTGTACTCTTTATCCATCTTACCTGCACCTAGACAGGTCTACATGATTATTTGTCAGCAAAAATCTGCCAGTCCACTGACTTTTGACAACTTCAGGGCTTTTGTTTAAACTACAGATTGAACTACAGATAGTGGGATGGACAGAGGGGCGGCACTAAAATTCTAAAGTGCATTAAAGGGTGTTAAAACTTTCGGTAAAAGCGAACGTCAATGCCTTTTTCTGATTTCTCTAGACAAGTTGCACCAATTTCAAAATGTTTTCACGATTCTATTGCATTGACAGTCAAGTCAGTTTGCCAACAGTGAATTTAGATTGCACTTTGTCTGCATGCTCTAGTAATTTGAAGTCATTAGTAGGGATGCAAAGGGGTGGGAATTACCGGAAACTTTCTGGAAAACTGGAAAGCTTTCAAAATTTCTAGACTGTTTCCAAAATTTATTGGAAATGTTCCACCTTTTTGTGGCAACCCTAGTCATTAGTAATCATTTTAAGTAACTAATTTGACATAAATGGCATGTTAACTGTGTGTCCGACAGGCCGTCACTGATCCAGCACGCAAGTCTTTAGGGCTTTAGTCCCGGGCTGAGGGATCCTCCAGACTGAGGAGAGCCTTCGGGATGGAGATGGAGAATTACCTGGGCACTCCGGCCAACGCCACCAACACCACCGCCACCCCAGGGTCGGCCTTCGGCGTGGAGTTGCTGACGGAGCGGCTGGCCGTGGTGGCTCTGCTGGCACTGGTGACGCTGCTGACGGCCGTGATGAACGCCGCTGTCATCGCAGCCATCTGCACCACCAAGAAGCTCCACCTCCCTGCAAACTACCTCATTTGCTCTCTAGCCGTCACTGATTTACTGGTGGCCTTGCTGGTGATGCCCATCAGCATCCTCTACATCACCACCGAGACCTGGCTACTGGGGCCGTTCGTGTGCGAGGCGTGGCTGAGCGTCGACATGACCTGCTGCACCTGCTCCATCATGCACCTGTGCGTGATCGCACTCGACCGCTACTGGGCCATCACTAAAGCCATCGTGTACGCCCGCAAGAGGACGCCCCGGCGCGCTGGCGTCATGGTGGCCATCGTCTGGCTCATCTCCATCTTCATCTCCATTCCGCCTCTGATCTGGAGGCAGCGCGGGGACGGGACAGAGCAGTGCATCATCGAGCACGATCACGTGGGCTACACCATCTACTCCACATTCGGCGCTTTCTACATCCCCATGACTCTCATCCTCATCCTGTACTCCCGGATTTACAGTGCTGCCAAGACGCTGTACCAGAAACGTGGCTCCTCGCGCCACTTCAGCAGCCGCAGCATCGACAGCACCAACTCGCTGAATCACTGCCGCGCCAAACACGCCTTCTGCATCTCCGACGTCTCCACCTCCGATCACACCGCGGAGTTCGACCGCAACCACGCCGTCGTCCGCATACCGCCGGAGCCGGACGAGAGGAACCAGATCTGCACGTCTCGGGAGAGGAAGGCGGCTCGGATATTGGGGCTCATCCTGGGAGCCTTTATCCTATGCTGGCTCCCGTTCTTCCTGAAAGAGCTGCTGGTGGGATTAAACGTGCCCAACCCATCGCCTCAGGTGTCCGATGCGCTCACCTGGCTGGGATACATCAACTCGCTCATTAACCCGCTACTGTACACCAGCTTCAACGAGGACTTCAAGCAGGCTTTCAAGAGACTGTTCAGGCGGAAGGAGCACAAATAAGCACGCACACAAACAAACCTTGCTGGAAAATTACCTGTAAATTGCTGGGATGATTTTGTGTGAACGCAGAATATGAGCAAGAACGAATTCAGAACACACTGACGTAAGACGTCTACTCTGGGCCAATCCACACTCTCAGAAATAAAGTTCCAAAAGCTGTCACTGGGGCGATCCATTTTCAAAAGGTACACTTTTGTACCTATTAATTTCAATGTACACTTTAAGTACTCATATGTACCTTTAAGGTACCAAAGTAGTCCCTTTAGGTACAAACATGTAACTTTTGAAACAATACAGCCCCAGTGACAGCTTTTGTACCTTTATTTCTGAGAGTGCAGAGCCAATGAAATTCAACCTTCAGTGTCTCTAGGCCAATCACAGCATTCGGATGCAGATGACGCATTTACTCCGCGCTGTCTAGTTCGGTTTGAAGTCATCTAATACGATGTCTCTGGGCCAAAAGCAGCTGCATGAATGTGAACGCTTGACACACAAATGAAAAACACTGAGCGTGCTAGCCCTTGATATTTAAAAACACAACAGCGGAAGGCCAGCCGTTTAGAGGTTATTTCCAGTTTATGATGTCACAGACTTTATCGGTAATTTGTGTGAATGGTGCTTTACCGGAAAAAAGACAGAATGCCGTTGCCTGTGTGAACAGCACATTTTTTATTTACCGGTAAAGTCATTCCGGTAATTTTACGGTAATTTACTGTTATTACTGTGTGAAAGGGGCTATAGACATGCATCCGTTCGTGGGCAGTATATATATATAATGTATACACACACACACACACACACACACACACACACACACAGAGACACACACACTCACACTCACATCTCACACACACACACACACACACACACACACACACACACACACACACACACACACACACACACACACACACACACACACACACAGACAGACACACAGACACATACATGATTTCTTTAAAGATTATTGCTGCGTTCTGCTTAGCCAACCCTTTTTACACTTTGACTGAAAGATTAATTATTAATAAATATTATTCAGTCATCATTACAACACTTCAAAAGTAAAAGTAATAAAGCTAAGGCTGGGTCACCCTGACTATGCAGTACATGTTCTCATATGTCCATACGTGTCTTAAATAAACAGCACAAAATAAATATATGAGTCATATTAATCAGTGAATCTGAAATCACTGTCCTGACAAAACTTCATTCAGAAAGACCCTTCATGTATCTGCCCTTCAATGTGTTAAATAAGATATTGTTTTTATTGAGGATCAGTTTATCTGATTTACTTTCTTTAGTAAAATCACTGTAAATAACAAAAGACATCAGGAGGTGGTGTCATTTATTGATGGGAGACAATCACAGACACCATCAAACTTTCCCTCCGTTTGACAATATTAAAATATCATAACCCTATGAGCAGGCAATACTAATAAAGATACCGAGAAGTATTTGTGTTGTTGCTGTTGTTAATGAATGATTACGCTATGTTTGAACTGCTTTAAAAGATGACGAAGAGCTCACTGACAATGACTAGCAAACGGTTGCTGGTACACTGTAAAAAGTGCTGGGTTAAATAGAACCCAGCGCTGGGTACAATACAGACAAAGCCCAGCGATTGGGTTGTTTTCACAGTAATAAACAGTTAAATGTTTAACCCAAACTTCTGGGCAGTAATCCAATCACTGGGTTGGTCCATATTGTACCCAGCGCTGGGTTGTATTTAACCCAGCACTTTATAGAGTATAAGTCAATAGAAACCATCAAGTATTTGTGTTGTTGTTGTCAGTGAATGATTACGCTATGTTTGAACTGCTTTAAAAGATGATGAAGAGCTCACTAACAATGACTTTCTTTCTTTTTTCTGTGGAGCATAAAAGAAGATATGTTGAAGAATTTCGGTAAGCAAATGGTTGCTGGTAAACTCTACAAAGTGCTGGGTTAAATACAACCCAGTGCTGGGTAAAATATGGACAAAGCCCAGCGTTTGGGTTGTTTTCACAGTAATAAAGAGTTGGGTTAAATGTTTAACCCAACCTTCTGGGCAGTAACCCAATCGCTGGGTTGGTCCATATTGTACCCAGCGCTGGGTTGTATTTAACCCAGCACTTTATAGAGTATAAGTCAATAGAAACCATCAAGTATTTGTGTTGTTGTTGTTGTTAATGAATGATTACGCTATGTTTGAACTGCTTTAAAAGATGACGAAGAGCTCACTGACAATGACTAGCAAACGGTTGATGGTACACTGTACAAAGTGCTGGGTTAAATACAACCCAGCGCTGGGTAAAATACAGACAAAGCCCAGCGTTTGGGATACTGCCCAGAAGGTTGGGTTAAACATTGAACTATTTATTACTGTGAAAACAACCCAATCGCTGGGTTTGTCCATATTGTACCCAGCACTGGGTTTTATTTAACCCAGCACTTTATAGAGCGCAAGTCAATAGAAACCATCAAGTATTTGGTCAGAAGCATTGTTTGAACTATCTTGTCTTGTGTTTAACAGAAGAAAGAAACTCATACAGGTTGGGAACAGCTGCGAGTGAGTTGTACACGTGTGGGTGCGAAGTCCCTTAAATACTTCTTGTTGTTTCTTGAGACAGACTATCATATAGTTTGTATATCGTCTGTTGTCTCGCACCAATTTTCTGTCAGTTTCCAAGTGTTATTTGTTTAAGAAACTGGTGTCACCTTTGCTCTCTACACAGTTTATCTAATGGGAAGTCCAGTGTTTTAAGGGTTAATTGTCCGTGTTCCTTTGTTAATTGCATTTATGGTAACTACACAGTATGCAAGGCATTAGTTTATTAAGTGTCCACTGTTTACAATGATATACGTGTCCCTGGAGCACAAAAGCAGTCACAAACAGCAGGTATATTTGTAGCAATAGCCAACAATACATTGTTTGGGTCATAATTATCATTTTTATTTCATGCCAAAATCATTGGGATATTAAGATCATGTTTCCATGAATATATTTTGTACCCTAAATATATCAAAACATAATTTTTATTAATAATATGCATTGCTAAGAACTTAATTTGAACAACTTTAAAGATGATTTTCTCAATATTTAGTTTTTGATGCACCCTCAGATTCCCAAATATTGTACAATCATAACAAACCATACATCAATGGAAAGCTAAAATTTATTCAGTTTTAGATTATGCATAAATATCCGTTAAAGTAAAATGGACCCTTATGACTGGTTTTGTGCTGCAGGGTCACAAATTATGTTACAAAACGTAAACGCGCAACGCTTGACCCGTCAGTGGTGTCACGTGACTCACACAGTACGTCATCACGCACAGTCATCGGGCGTCACGTGACGCGCTGTGCGTACGCGGCGGAATTGGAAGTGAAGATGGCGGACGAGGAGGCCGAGCAGGACCGCGGCGACGCTTCCAGCGCTTTAAACGCGCTCTCGACGCGACTGGGGGACATAGCGGCGGCTCTGAAGACCAGCCAGGAGTCTCCCGACGAGCGAGCGTCGCAGTACTGCTACGAGTTCTGTCAGGTGAGCGCAGATTGTCCCCGAGCTGCACTCGTAAACACTCGCACACAGCGGCAGCAATGCAGTAAACTCGCTCCCTGGCGACCTAACACGGGTTTGGACGGTGCTAGCGGGTTTACAGAGGCACAGAGGCGTCGATTTTGAGCCTCGATTAGCTCTTGTGTGCGTGACGCTCGCGACTGTAAACAAGCACGCAGCGCGCGCACAGCTGCAGAAGCTAATAACCGATCACCGCCATCATCACTCACTGCACCTCGATGTCAATAGCTAACGATAGCAGCGTTATAATCTAGCCTTCATTAGCATAACAGGACACTTTTCCTCCCTGCACATCATTTATAATGCATTGCTAGCTGCACATGAAATAGCATGCATGGTTTTTGTAGATGATGGTGATGTGCAGTGAGTCTTTCATTAGCAGCATGTAATGATATGCAGTGATTGGCCAATTATAAAAACACTCACTTCATTATGACCTGCCACTGTCTGCCTTTAGTTATCACCATCATAATGATGATCTGCAGATTATAACACAATCATAATAAACACTGAACATCATAATCTGACACACTGCACATCAGCTTAATCCATCACATTCTGCATTTCATTATCAGCATGGACTTATTATAATTTGCATGCATCTTTATCAGCATAATCTGACACTCGCTGCATACCAGCAGGAACAATTGATTTTTAATTAAACAGTTTAATTTATTAAATGAATAGACCAGCTCTTCAAATAAAGTAAGTTATAATTAAAATGTATTGTTTGTTCTGAAATCGGCTGAAAATATGAAACATGTTTGATATCCTCCGACTGGATAAAATCAAAGTCTGACGCTAAAATATC
>CM050412.1:71266191-71313691 GCA_027564155.1 Gymnocypris eckloni scoliostomus | reverse complement strand
ATTGAGATATCAACTATTCAATTTTGACTAGTAAGTATTCCGCTAGTGACTAGTGCTTAATTTTTATGTACTAGTAGTTATTCATTAGGTACTAGTACATATTTTTTAGATACTAGTACTTATTCATTGGATACTAGTACCTATTAAATAGATACTAGTACTTATTCAATAGATACTAGTACACATTTATTAGATACTAGTATCTTTTGTAATCACTACTAGTAACAATTCTTATCTTACTAGTCAGATCTGCTTTTTTACTCGTCTTATGTTATGACTAGTCCAAATGGCTAAAGTAGAGTTCAATTAAAAAAATGTCTAGTAAAATAAAAAATCTTACTAGTAAGATTTTGAATAAGTACTAGTATCTAACGAATAAGTACTAGTATCTAACGAATAAGTACTAGTAACGAATACGTAAGTACTAGTAACGAATACGTAAGTACTAGTAACGAATACGTAAGTACTAGTATCTAACAAATAAGTACTAGTATCTAATGAATAAGTACTAGTATCTAACGAATTAGTACTAGTATCTAACGAATTAGTACTAGTATCTAACAAATAAGTACTAGTATCTAACAAATTAGTACTAGTATCTAACAAATTAGTACTAGTATCTAACAAATAAGTACTAGTATCTAACAAATTAGTACTAGTATCTAACAAATAAGTACTAGTATCTAACAAATAAGTACTAGTATCTAACGAATAAGTACTAGCATCCAACCAATTAGTACTAGCATCTAACGAATATGTACTATTATCCAACCAATAAGCACTAGTAACAATATATAAGCACTAGTATCCAACGAATAAGCACTAGTATCCTAACAATAGTACTAGTATCTAGCAATAAGTACTAGTATCTAAGCATAAGTACTAGCATCCAATCTAATAAGTACTAGCATCCAAATAAGCACTAGTATCCAAATGAATAAGTACTAGCATCCAATGAATAAGTACTAGCATCCAACTAACAAGCACTAGTATCTGAACCATAAGTACTAGTATCTAATGAATAAGCACTAGTATCTAATGAATAAAGTATTAAGCATCTAGTATCCATAAGTACTAGTATCCAACAAATAAGTACTAGTATCTAACAAATAAGCACTAGTATCCTAATGAATAAGCACTAGTATCTATTAAATAAGCACTAGTATCATTAAATAAGCACCATTAACCATCACATAAGTACTAGTAACGAATACATAAGTACTAGTAACGAATACATAAGTACTAGTAACGAAATACATAAGTACTAGTAACGAATACATAAGTACTAGTATCTAACAAATAAGTACTAGTATCTAACAAATAAGTACTAGTATCTAACAAATAAGTACTAGTATCTAACGAATAAGTACTAGTATCTAACGAATAAGTACTAGTATCTAACGAATAAGTACTAGTATCTAATGAATAAGTACTAGTATCTAATGAATAAGTACTAGTATCTATTAAATAAGTACTAGTATCTAACAAATAAGTACTAGTATCTAACACATAAGTACTAGTATCTAGCATCCAACGAATAAGCACCTAGTATCCTAACGAATAAGCACTAGCATCGAATACATAAGCCAGCATCGAACGAACAAGCACCTAGTATCTAACATAAGTACTGGTATCCAGCATCAAGTACTAGTATTTAATACATAAGTACTAGTAACGAACACATAAGCACTAGTATCCAACAAACAAGTACTAGTATCCAAATCCATAAGTACTAGTATCCAACTAATAAGCACTAGTATCCAGCATAAGCACCAGTATCCATTGAATAAGTACTAGTATCCAACAAATAATCACTAGTATTTAACAAATAAGTACTAGTATCTAACCATCAAGCACTAGTATCCAATCCATCAAGTACTAGCATCTACAGAATAAGTACTAGTATCCAGCTTAACAAGTACTAGCATTTAATACATAAGCACTAGTAGCATAATACACAAGTACTGCAGTATCTAACAAATAAGTACTAGTATTCCAATCTAACAAGCTAGTATCTAACGAATAAGTACTAGTATCTAACGAATAAGTACTAGTATCTAACGAAAAAGTACTAGTAACGAATATATAAGTACTAGTATCTAACGAATAAGTACTAGTATCTAACGAATAAGTACTAGTATCTAACGAATAAGTACTAGTATCTAACAAATAAGTACTAGTATTTAACAAATAAGTACTAGTATCTAACAAATAAGTACTAGTATCTAATGAATAAGTACTAGTAACTTTACAATAGACACTAGTACCTAAAGAATAAGCACTAGTAGTTAACGAATGATCCAAAATACACCAAAAACATTCAACGTTTGAATCAAAACCTTTCATCACCTTTCAAGTTGTCCTCAAACTAAAATGCATTTTTGTCTTGTTTTGAACTTATTTGATCCGCTTCAAATATTGCCTACTATATTTTTACTGATTAAAAACAATGTTAATATATTTTAAAATGTAATTTATTCCTGTGATTTCAAAGCCGAATGTCAGTCACATGATCAGAAATAATTCTAGTATTTGATTTGCTGCTCAAAAAAAACATTTATTATTACGTTGAAAAAAAAAGTTATTTTATTTTTTTCAGGTTTCATTGAATATGATTGCATCATAAAAAAGCGCTATGCAAATAAACTTGACTTGAATAGAAAATTCAGAAGAACGGCATTTATCACAAACAGAAATCTTTTGTAATTTTATAAATGTCTTTATCATTACTTTTGATCAATTTAAAGCATCCTTACTAAATAAGTGTTAATGTCTATAATTTCTTTCCTAAAGAAAATAAAATTATACTGACATATATACAACATAATGTTACAAAAGCTTATTATATCAGATAAAAGTTGATCTTTGGCTCTTTATATTCATTAAATAATCCTGAAAATGTACTCAACTGTTTCAAATATTGATAATAACAATAAAAATGCACATCAGAGCAATCAATTAAACACATTAAAATAGAAATCGGTTATTTCAAATAGTAAAAACATTTCACATTATGAATGTTTTTTGACTGGTGGTGTACTTCTGCATCTGCATCTCACCAGATTTAGTAGTTATGAAAGCATAATATATTCATAAGCCAAAGCTTGAATCTAAGTGCATATGCAAAAGGTGTGAATTCTTGCTTGATTGTTGTCTAAAGGCTTTTGGAATATATTTCCATTCTTCGGTAGATATCAAACTTATATCTGCGACTTCTTTTCAGCTCTCAAGAGTGGACTGTCGTGATGCTTTAGAGATGATTTGCAACCTTGAGGCTGACGGTGATGAGAAAGCTGCGTTTACATTGTGTTCTGGTTTTTTGACCCGTCAGATTCTGCAAGAGGACTCCTACTGTGCTTGGCAAGTCACAAACGTTACCAATGCCAGAATAATCTATGTAGAGCCAGGAAATTATGTAGAATTTGCTCCAGCTATGATAAATATGTGACCCTGGAGCACGAAAGCAGTCTTGAGTCGCTGGGTATGTGTAGCAATAGCCAAAAATACATTGTATGGGTCAAAATTATAATATTTCTTTTAATGCCAAAAATAATTAAGATATTAAGATCATGTTCAATGAAGATATTTCCTACTGTAAATATATCAAAACTCAATTTTGATTAGTAACATGCATTGCTAAGACTTCATTTGAACAACTTTAAAGATGATTTTCTCAATATTTGGACATTTTGCACCCTCAGATTCCAGATTTACAAATATTGTCTAAACCATACATCAATGGAAAGCTTATTTATTCAGCTTTCAGATGATGCATTAAACTCAATTTATAAAAATTGACACATAAGACTGGTTTTGTGCTCCAGGGTCACATATTTTAAAATAGGCTTTATACAAGTGGTAATCTTTCATTTGTAAGTAATTTGAGATGTCGTGTGTTCTCTGTCAGGGAGTTGACTCTGTTCTGGGGGAAACTGCTCAAGCGATTAGAGACGTCAGAGCAAGGCTTTTTGGACCGATGCCGTCAGATGTCATTTCTGTCTAAGACTGTGTTCCACCTGCTCTATTTCATTAAAGTCATCCAGTCAGAGGTGAGCCTTCTCTTGTTCTCACATCATGCAGTTAATTTTAAACGTGATGCTAAATACTAAATACTCCTTTTCCAAATCACCAGATGGACAAAGCTGGACTTTCGACTTGCGTTGAGCTCTGTATACGAGCTCTGCGGTTGGAGTCGTGCGAAGGAAGCACCAAGGCCACGGTCTGCAAAACCATTTCTTGCCTCTTACCCTCGGACCTGGAGGTCAAAAGGGCCTGCCAGCTGACAGAGTTTCTCCTGGAGCCAACCGTGGACTCCTACTATGCCGTGGAAACTCTTTGAGCCAGACCAGAAGCTAGGCGAAAGATCTACCAGTACCGAACTCGCTGCGCTGTGAGCTCCATTTAGTCCTCAAAACCCAGTGGCCTTTTGATCCTGAGTACTGGAACTGGAAGGCATTAAAACGCCACTGTTTAGGTCTTATGGGGGAGGAAGCCTCAATTGTGTCCTCCATTGATGAACTAAATGATGGCGACCCTGAGGGCTTATGCGGAGAGACCAGCATATTTAGCGAGGAGTTCAAAGACGTCTCACAGTGTTTCATGGATACGACAAATGAACTTAATGAAATAGCAGATCAAAGGCAGAAGAACAAACAGATGAAAAAGTTGCGAGAAAAAGGTTTTGTCTCGGCTCGTTTCAGAAATTGGCAAGCTTACATGCAGTACTGTGTTTTATGCGATAAGGAGTTCCTTGGTCACCGAATAGTGCGCCATGCGCAGACTCACCTCAAAGATGGATGCTACACCTGCCCGATATGTACAGAGACATTCGAACGAGAGAGACTCTTGAACCACACGTTGCATCGCATGTGAAACATTCATGCAAAGAGCGTCTCGCTGCAATGAAGACTAATAAGCAGTTAGCCAACCCCAAAACAGCGGCTCCTGTCATAGCTGCTCTGAAAGCTAAAAGCAGCGAAAATCAAAAAGTGAAAAAGGCAAAAAAGAACTATGGTGGGCAGTCCAACAAACTAAGCAATGGAGATGGCAATGACTCTTGCGAAGGGAATATTTGTCCGGTCCATAGCTGCAGGAGGGTATTCAAATATTTCCGTAATCTCGTTGCCCATGTGAAGGATCATGGCGACAATGAAGAAGCAAAGCGATTCCTTGAAATGCAGAGCACAAAAGTGGTGTGCCAGTATTGTCGTCGTCAGTTTGTCAGTGTTGATCACCTAAACGATCATCTCCAGATGCACTGTGGCACCAAACCATACATTTGCATACAACTTAATTGCAAAGCCAGCTTTGACTCCAATGCCGAACTTATTGTGCATAAGAAAGACCACCCGGTCTTCAAGACTAAGTGTATGTTTCCGGGTTGCGGCAAGATTTTTCATGAAGCCTACAAACTCTATGACCATGAGGCACAGCATTACAAAACATTTACCTGCAAAGCACCAGACTGTGGTAAAGTGTTTCATTCACAGTCTGGGTTAGACCTTCATGCGGAGGGCCATGTCACAAAAGTGGAAAGCCAGTGTACGGACAGTCGAAGTATTCAACAAGCAGACCCTCATCCAGACCACTCGAATCCAAACGATCAGAGCTGTGCTCAGCCTGGCTCGCTCTCGGTCACCCCTCTAAACGACACTGACACAGGGTCTGAGGTGGATCGTCCATCTGGCATGGTGATAATAAAGCATTCTGTTGAAAATATGATAAATAGTGCTTTTGCGGTTTCTGCTCAAGAGTGTGTCCATTCTGGGACAAGTAAACCTGAGCAACAACACATCCATCAGCATATCCCCCAGATCAATGATCACCTGGGCCAGACAGCCGTGGACACTCGCATGCCTCACCTAAATCAGCATAGACCAGAAGAATCTCTTCTGGAGGCCTTGATGAGTGATTCAGATCCCATGCCGTCTACATCTTCATACAAGAGTGTATTGGAGGACTTTCTGCCTGTTCCACCACCTGACGGTCAGCTGCAGACAGTTGATTCAGGTGCTACTCCATTATACAATAACAATGAACTCTTTAGGCAGTACACTCCTAATCCCTTGGCTCCGGTTCAGGCATCCTATCAGAGCATGTATAGCAGTAACATGACAGCTCCAACACAGACTTCCCACAATGCAACACCACTTCTCTCGTTGGGTCCGATGCTTCCTCCTGTTTCTCAGACACTTCCTCTACAAATGCCTTCCATGCCAAATAACGGACAAGTATTGGAGAATAAATCTGTGAAACCAGTAGACATGAACATTGCCCAAGTAGTGAAAGAAAAAGAGAGACACAAATGCCCACATGAATCATGTACTCGAGACTATAGCTCTTACAGAAGTGTTACTAAACACATGAAGGCTGTTCATCCTGACTTTTACACAGAGTGGAAACTAGCAAAGAAGAACAATGCGGTGGGCAAGTCCAAACTCAGATCTGTTCCCGTAAATGGAAGCCACAATAAAGTTGTCAATCCACAACACCAGCTGGGCCAAAGAGTCCCTGTGCCCGGTGTCCAGACACAGAATCCCCTTGTCCAGCATCCTCCCTACCCAAACAACCGTACAAACCCCAGCTATCCTTCAGTCTCCTCTCACGTTACTGCTTCCCCAGGGCGTATCCGTACCAATGAAATGGACAATATGCTAGATCCTATTGTTCTCTCTCAGCTTGGAAATGGCACAAATTGCAAAATGGGAGCAGACCATTTGTGGGACCCCAGGAACAATTCAGTACTCCAGCAACAGACATTTAATTCTCGGTCAATGACCCAAAACATGAACACGCTTCCTAGCAGTCATTTTACTCACCTTAATGCAGCTTCTAGTGACAATGCACAGCAGAGATTAATGAGCTATACTAATCTGCAACCGCATAATAATCCTAATGTTAACCCAGCACCAGCTCAAGTAGACAGTGTTCAAAAACTCAATGGCGCCTCAGATGACAGTCTGCATTTACTTGGCAATCTCATTCCTCCGCAACAAGTAATGAGTCCTAATGTGGTGGCAGCCGTTAATTCAGTAACCGAGACAAATCTGGGAACTGCTCCGATGTCTGTGCTGCCCCCTTACACTGACAGTTTGAGCAAGCCTGTTCCCAGAGATTCTTCAGCAGCTTACCCGCAACAAACAAACAATGAATGGTTCCCTGCAATAACCAATACCCAGTCTTTGGTGAAGTTGGAGAGATCTGGAGAGACCGCTTTAGGTTTGCCACTTCCTAACATTGAACCCCCCCCATCAAACGGGAGCTCTCCAAGTTCTCAGAGTAACACTGGAAATGTGTCAAGTAATGGGGACAAAAAAAGAGCTAAGCGAAAAGGAAGAACAAAGTGGCCTGCCATTATTAAAGATGGCAAGTTCATTTGCTGCAGGTGTTATAGAGAATTCCAGAGTCCCAAATCTCTTGGAGGACATTTATCTAAGCGGTCTCATTGCAAGACATTTGATGAAGCTGACCTGACAGCAGACCTCCCCAGCTCATTTCTTGATCTTCTCAACTCACCTCATCCAACATCGTCTTCATATGTGAACCTGCCGCTGCCTAAGGGACCTCTTGATCCAAAATTATTCCCGAATGTCACTTTTCCCCAAGCCAATGGCACCTACACTAGCAATGACAAACAGACGGGAGGTGTGTTGAAGCAAAGCCCGTCAAATCTGTGTGCGAGCTCTGGACAAGAACAGCAGACGGTTTCAAACCCGTGTGGTCCTTATGCTCCGAGTAGCCGTATGTCAGAAACTAGTGTTATACAGCACACTGGTAGTGTCAAACATCAGCTACAAGCAAGTTATTCTGAGATATCGAACCCACTGTTTAGTGAGAGTGTCAGTAATCCTCTTCTGTCTCAGTTGTTGGCTGATGACCATTCTACTTCCAGCATGAATAGTGGTTCATCAGATCATGTCAGTCAATTTCTTCAAGCTGAAACTTTAAACAAAGTGAAAGAGACCGAGCAAAAAATAACCAACAGCAATGCAAGTGACCTATCAAATGATGGACTTCTGGCAGTAATGGCAAGTCTTGCTCAAAACCTGATGTCTGAAAAGAGTGTCAAAGAAAGACTACGTGAACAGATATTGGCTGGAGACCTACACAAAAAAAGCAGCTTACCTCGTGGATCGAGTGTCGACAGTTCCTGCTCACAAATGTCTGTTGCTAGTCCCGTCAGTGGGGATTCACAGCGTACCTCAAACTTGATTCAGAATGAGCCTCAAAGTGAGCAGCAACCTGTGGGAAACGCAGCCGAAGTCCCTGTCGAGTCCGTTTCGCAATTGGGTGAGGTGAGCTCAAATGATAGCCTAATTCACACCATTTCACCTGCGGTTTCAAGTGCTGTCAGTGATCAGGCCAGCCATACACCCATAGCCAATGTGGATGAAGTGTTGGAAATCCAAAAAGCTCTTGAGAAGCTTGACCTAGACAGAGAAATCAGTGAGGTGACCAGAACTTTGGATAGTCCTGCAGTGAATGTTGAACCGCTTAATAAGCCAGAGTCCAAAGATTTACCCAATAAGATACCAAGATATGTGAAACCATTTGCATGTGACGCAAAGGGTTGCACTTACAGTGCCATGACAAAAGATGCTCTTTTTAAACACCTTGTCAAGCTGCACAATTACACAGATGACATGCTTAGTCAAATGAAAGACCAGTTTAATGTTGCCCCTTTCAGCTGTCAAAAATGTTCCAAGGCTTTCACACGCAACTCCAACCTCAAAGCCCATTATTTGACAGTTCACAACTTTTCACAGGAAGACATAAAGAAGATGAAAATTAAGTCTCAGTCCAATCACATGCTCCCAGAGCGACAGAGGAAGCCCTTGTACAGTGCCAGAAATTCCCAATTCAGTTAAAAACACTCCACTTATGGATACACGTCAGCAGCAAAGCAATGCTACATGTGCATCAGGCCCCACTAGAGATGTTAATGTCAAAATATCACAGTGCATCACTCCATCACTTGTCCAGCAGTCTGCCTTTGTGTGCAAAAGTCTTGCAGTGGGAACTCCGATAGTAACTCCGCAAAATCCCATGCCGTCTCAGCCATCAGTGATTGTGTCTGGCCGTTCTTCTGCAACTCCAAGAATTATTCAGAATGCAAAAGGGTGTTTTTCCACAAAGTTCCCCGTTTCTGGCCCAACCTATGTGTCCCCATTAAAAGAGATTCTACCCATAGGCCCTTTTACCCAGAATCCTTCAGCACCAGTACAGGCACTAACTCAGTCCTTGGACAAAAAGCCCAAACCTCCTATCAAGTCTCGAGTGGCAAAGCCAAAAGAATCTCCCAAAAAAACAAAAGAGAAAAAAACATATGCCGATGATGCTTTCAGCCCTTACAGACCGTACCGTTGTGTTCACCAGGGCTGTGTGGCAGCTTTTACAATTCAACACAATTTGATTCTACATTATAAAGCTGTGCACCAGTCTGCTTTGCCTAAGTTTGAGGTCAACAGTCAAGATGAACAGAACGATGAGGAGGACAAGGAGAGAAGTGAAGAGAGCGACGAAAAGCCTGACATGGACATCAAGGAGGTGGATGAGTTCAGGTGTCAAGTCAAAGACTGTTCTTGCATTTTTCAATCAGTTCCAGACTTGCTCCAGCACTACCTTCAGCTCCACAAATTAACCCTTGAAAAAGCAGGTGCCATGATGTGCAGTATTAACCTAGGCAGGTTTGAGTGCGATCAACCTAACTGCTGTAATACTTTCACCGCTTTCTGGAAATATATCAGCCATTTCGATCAAGAGCATAAAGAAACCAATCTCTCTCAAGTCGACCCGTGGAAGGGATGTTCAGATGCCCAGTGGAAGGATGTGAAGGCGCGTACAGCACGCGGTCAAATCTACTGCGACACACCATGAAGAAACACCAAGACGTGTACAAACGGCTGCTCATGAACCCAGAGGGAGGCAAGAATGGGGTTAAACTTGGTCGTCCCAGGAAGTATGAAATTGACGTTGTCGAGAAAGAGAACAGAGAAACTAACAAGAAACCCATTAAGAAGATAGCTGTTAAAGAGAAAAGCCAACAAAAGTTCCTGGACCAAATATGGGAAACCCATTTTGAAAACACAAGAAGAAGCCTCCGCAATGTGCACCAAACGCTTGCAACTGCAGTACGCTTGTATGATAAAGGGTTGCGAAACGGTGACCAGTTCTGAGCGAAATATAATGAAACATTATCTTCAGCATGGGCTCCCAAAGCAATATCTGGAAGAACAGAGAAGCAACTTCATATACTGTAAAAAGTTACCCCGAACCAGATACAAGCGCATCGCTTCCAGAAGCGACGACACGGATAATTCAGAGGAGAGCTCCATCGAGACGACTGAGAATGAGGAGGTCACTGAGCCTGGCCAGAGTGAGTCCGAGTTCTCCAAGCCTACATCTGAGAAAGAGAGCACAGAAGATGTCGATCTGTCCGACGGAAAGCCTTCTACAGACACGTGCTCTGAGATATCTGTGGTTGTTAAGAGACGGAGAGGACGGCCACGCAAGGGGGAGACTGAAGCAAAGAAGTCCTTCGGACCTAAAAGGGTGACGAGACTAAGAACCATAAAGAGTTCTGCAGTCAATTACGTGGACTTAAACTCTGACTCCACATCCTCCAGCACTACCATGGCACAGGAAGATGCCTCTGGTCAAAATACGCCGCTGAGTTCGTTCAAGCCCATGGGATTCGAGGTGTCCTTTCTTCAGTTTCTGCAGGAATCGAAGACCTCCCAGAAGAGGAAAGCTACGGTACCCTTGAACGGAAGCGCACGCAAAAAAATGACTGCTTTCCACCTGAAGACCGCGACGGTCGTGTGCAGAAGATCTGATGCCAAATTATATTCGAGAGAAGTCCTGAAACTTGTTGAATTCAAGAATCCCCAGAAACTGACCTCGCTCAGCAACGTCACCTTTGAGGTGCAGAAAGTGTTTTCCGGCGTCTTTGAAATTCTTCTCAAGCAGCTTCATGAAATGCGACCGCGGTGATCCTCCAGAAAGATAGTTAATGTGCAGACCCTCGTGTCTGAACTCAGGTTGATTGCTAACTTGCTGCAAACCAACCAGTGCCCAATTATTAGCTGTACCTGGTAGTTGATCTCTAGCTGGAGGTGAATGCTGAATGATCGTTGCTTGTCAAGGAGCTGTGGGATGTTTGATGATCCGGAAAACACTACACACCCACTATTTTAAAGGTCCCTAGTGCGATTTTTATTACTTAACAGAACTGTGTATGTTAAGCTCACTTTATAGTTGCAGTAGATGATGAAATACCTCTAAAGCATGTATATCTTTACGAAGCTGTTCAGCACATTTTTGTTTCCTTTGGAGTTTGTTGTTTATTTGAGGGTTGGATAGACTTGTAATTTTTAATATTCCATTGGACTTTTTTCTATCCAGCTGAAAGTGAATATTATCGATTATGCAGTGCTGTGTATAATTTGTAATTGTTTTGGTCCTGTTTACTTTGTAAATCTGAATTTTGTCAATAATGTTGTGTGTGGCTCTTTGATCAATTACTGCCACCAGCGGTCTGTATGTTACTCAATAGCAACCAATTTAATACAGCTTGCATTTTGTTACTCTGTTGGTCTCATCCTTACCTGCAGTTATTGGATTTATAAAACTGCTATGAGGGATGTTTAGGGAATCGAACATATGAGTAGTGCAGTGTTAAAAACAACTATACCATATGTACGTGTAAACAAACACAGTTGATCTATTGACTATATGGACAAAAGTATTGGCACCCCTCTCCTTTAGAACAGAAAAAGGCACTTCCAAAGCTATGGAAACATAATGCATTTATAAATTGCATTTCCATCTCTGTTGCAACAGCTTTGGAAGTGTCTAAAGACCGTATCCATATGTACAAGTGTTTGGTGATGAGTTTTTGGCTCAAGATCTGCATTTAAAGTCACACCAGAGGTTTCTGCAGACCAGTCAAGTTCTTGCACACTTAATCAATCAATCATTTATTTTTTTAACCTTGCCTTATACACAGACTCATTGTCATGGTGAGAGTAAAAAAGTTTCCTGTCCAAACAGTTCCCTAGTATATCATTATATGCATGGAAATTACTAAAGTAGTCAAACCTGTTCATTAGAAGGGGTGTTCCAATCATTTTGTCCATATAGTAGATGTCAGTCATAGTGCTATTTCTATTTATATTCATGCAGTTAGTGCATGTGTTCCCTGGGAATTGAACCCACAACCTTTTGCGCTTCTAACGCAATGCTCTACCACTGAGCCACAGGAACAATGCTTGGTACTTTTGAAGTTGTAGAGTCATTTTGAATAACACACCGATCCACCATGATTACCTGACAAGGTTATTTATTTTCAACATGCAAAAGAAACCGTGTCCTCATGAGTACAGCTGGTTCCGCTTTATATTAGGTACTTTGTGTATTTGCATCTAAAATAATGAATAGTTTGGGATAATGTACTTATGTTCGTTGTATTGCAAATCACTGTAACTGCTGTTGAGATGGGATAGGGTTAAGGGCATGATTAGGTTTAAGGGTCAGCCGTGTAATTAAAAGATGTATCTACAGAAAGGTATTTTCTAAATGCAAGTACATATAAAACGTGTATGTATACAATAAGTGCATTGTATAAAATTATTAATTTAAGTACATAGTAGTTAAAGACACTTGATATAAAGGGGGTCTGTAGAGTTACACCAAGTCATCTGGTACTGTAATTGGACAGTGCCACAATTATTTATCATACAAAAATAAATATATTAATATATATCCATTGGATGCTCCAACAATATGTTAAATAATCAACATAGTTTCATGTTCTTTACACAAAACACACTGTGGTTGACTAACTTTCCAAATTAACCTGTATTTAATGTCATCTTGTGTAGTTTTGTAGGAGTATGAGGGCATGCTGAAGTCTTAATTTGACTTGATGCTACTCAAATAGCACGAATTTCTGCCAACAAAAGATATGAGAAGTGTCTTCCTCTTTTGAAAGTGCATGCTTATGTTTGTTATGCTAACATGACTGTAGCTTGTTATTTGTATTTGCTCTGGTTCTTCCTTGTCCGCGAGGCATCAGCGGAGAAGAACTGGTCTAGCATGCATCCCTTCCAGCCGGCGTGGAATGAAGCCCTTCTTCTTTGGACACGGCTAGCGGCGGTGGAGAGCTGAGAGTGAGCGTAGACGGAGGCCTTCTTTCGTGAACAGGAGCGTACCTCTTACGGAAGCACTTCCAGCAATGCTTCGATATGATGTACACCATCTCCGCCACATTCAGTGCAATGCACAGTATAGACGTGCAGCCCATGATATAAAGGAAGACTTGCTTCTCGGTGGCTTTTGCGATGTAGCAGTCCACCGTGTTGGGACAGGGGCTCTCCTCGCACCGGAGCAAGCGAGGAACGTGGAAGCCGCTGTACAAGAAGTAGAAAGCCAGTAGAGTAGCCACCTCGAAGGACGTCTTGAGGATGAGGCTCATGATGTAGGTGAAGAACAGCCCTCCATCGATGCTGCCTTTGTCCTGGTACAGCTTCCTCTTGTGCTTGCTCTCTCGGTGCTCTCTATACGCCACGTGCAGAGCCACCAGCAGCGACGGGGTGGACACCGTGATCAGCTGAATGGCCCATAAGCGCACCTGAGAGATGGGGAAGAAGCGGTCGAAGCAGACCTGCTCGCAGCCCGGCTGCTGTGTGTTGCAGACGAAGTCTTTGAACTCGTCCTTCCATACCTGCTCGGCGGCGGCCACGTACACCAGGATGCGAAACACGAAGAGGACGGAGAGCCAGACGCGCCCGACGACAGTCGAGTACTTGTTTACCCCGCTTAACACACTCTCCAGGAATCCCCAGTTCATGTTTCATTAGGCTGCTACTGCGGAGGAGGAGGTAGAAGAAAACCAAGAGTTCAGTGCCTTAAACCACTCTTAAAGGCTTAGTTAAGTTCACCCAAAATAAAATTCTGTCATTAATTACTCACCCTCATGTCATTCCAAACCTGTAAGACCTTTGTTCGTCTTTGAACACAAATGAAGATATTTGTAGTGAAATCTGAGAGCTTTCTGACCCTGCATAGACAGCAAGGGGACCCAGAAACGTAGTAAGGACCAGTCCATGTGACATCAAGGGTTCAACCGTAATATTACGAAGCTACGAGGATACTTCTTGTGCACAAATAAAACTAAAATAGCTTTATTCAAGGATTCGTCCTAAGTAAAATTAAGGTTGAGCCACTGATGGACTATTTTAACAATGTCCTTACTACGCTTCTATGATCGTGTTACAACCCTTGCTCTCTAGGGAGGGTCAGAAAGCTCTCGGATTTCATCAGAAATATCTTAATTTGTGTTTTGAAGATGAACGAAGGTCTTAAGGGTTTGGAACGGCATGAGGGTGAATAAATAATGACAGAATTTACATTTTTGGGTGAACTGTCTCTTTAAAAATAAAGTAAGCTTTTAACATCCATAGAGCATTTCCATTGGACAAAATTGTATTTATAGCAGAAAAAGGAAACATTTTGCATGTCTACTTAAACAAACACCCATTTCAGCTCTTGGGTTCTCTACTAATACACTCAAAACCTTAACCAAGTGTTTAATTAATGCAAAATATCCAGTGTCGAGGGCTCCAGGAACCACTCAGATGAGTATAATGTTGTTCACAATACTCCAATATATGACCCCGGAGCCCAAAACCAGTCATAAGTGTCAAATTTTTCAAAATTGAGATTCATGCATCATCTGAAAGCTGAATAAATGATATTTCCATTGATGTATGGTTTGGACAATATTTGTAAATCTGAGGGTGCTAAAATAATCTTTAAAGCTGTTCAAATGAAGTCTTAGGAATGCATATTAATAATCAAAAATTAAGTTTTGATATATTTACGGTACAAAATATCTTCATGGAACATGATCTTAATATCTAATGATTTTTGGCATACAAGTAAAATGTATATTTTGAGCCATACACTGTATTATTGGCTATTGCTACAAATATACCTACTATATGACTGCTTTATTTAAAGTCTCCCTGGGGAACCAAAATGGTCCATTCTTGTCAGATACGTCTATGAAAAAAGCAAATAAATGAAGTATTTACCTTTCATGCAGTCCGGTTCCCCTGTAAATGCGGCGCGAGCAGCTGCTCTCTGCTATTTGATAGTCAAATACACCTGGCGTAGGTGCCACACCTGTTTGGTTACTATGGCAGGACTCTTATGTCACTGGAAAGAACAGGACGGTGTTTGCTGTATACACGAGGTGCTGTAGTGTTAGCAGTGTAAACAGTCCAGCAGGTTGAGTTCAATGGAAAGCCTCAGACGCTCAGTCTGGACCTCATAACAGGACTCATTTCCAGAAACTATAACCATTAGTTACAGAGCATTCAGATGGTATACACCATCGTCCTCCATCTGCAGCCATTCAAACCTCACGTACTGGTTATTGCCAGTATGCGTAACCTTATGCAGTTTTAATGCGTGTGCATGAATAACTGATGAGCTCAGCAGCACTGATAGTGTTACCAGCAGAGAAAACACCTTCATCTGCGATTACTACAGCTGGTTAAAGTCAAGGAGAAAGTACTTAATTAGTGTTTTATTCATCTTACCTCAGAGACGTCACCAGGCCCTGTTTAACCAGACGCACTTTTACATGCATCGCTCATCAAAACACTAGATATTAACACAAAAACTACAGCACAAAATGACCAGTTTCTGGTAATAAATAAACCCCGCCTGATATAATAACCTAGTCTATTTTAATCATCTCATTCTGAGTTTGTTCACTGCAGAGCATTTCTCCAAACACACTGGTACTGGTACAAACAGGTCGCCTTTATTTATATAGTGCTTTATACAGATTGCTACAGATATGGATGCACTTATGGCACATTTTGTTCTATTATTATTATGCTATATAAGCATGATATTGATTAGAGAAAGCCCGCAAAAAAAAAAAGTTCTGTTAGAAAGGCACCAGATATAAAAATGAAAGGTTCAAACTAGAAAATAAAGTCAATGAGTCAATTCCGAATTTAAAACATTTTCTAGCTATTATTAGAATTTGTAAAGGTTATTTATTATCTATATTACACTCCATCTCAGCAGGTGGCGGAAATGCGCTATAAGTTTAAATGAATCGTCACAGAAGAAGAAGAAGGGATGCGTATGGCACTACTGGGCATGCGCACATCAATAATCAATACAGAATCTTTTGTCACACTGTACAACAATAATGCGCTATAAGTTTAAATGAATCGTCACAGAAGAAGAAGAAGGGATGCGTATGGCACTACTGGGCATGCGCACATCAATAATCAATACAGCGAAATCTTTTGTCACACTGTACAACAATAAGTATTATTTTTTAATTCCTATAAGGGGTAGGTGTAGGGTTGGGGCAGGTGTAGACGTTAATTAAACACAATCTAATAAGTATACAATTAATTTAATAGTTCATTTCCGGTCGGAGCTGTATCCCTTCTAGCCACACGCGCGTCTGATGAACAGCAGAGGACGCCGTGACTCGGTCTCCTGTAGGTCAGAGGTGTATCGTGTGTTGTGTGACAGCACCAGCAGCAGGAGAGAGCGATGCGTCCGGCGCAGGACAGCGGGGCCACAGGCGCGCAGCAGCCGGCCAGCAGCGCAGCGGACTCGGCCTCCAGAAGCCCCGGGCTCCGCGGGGTCAGAACCACCTCTCTGTTCCGCGCGGTCAACCCTGAGCTCTTCATCAGACCTGCAAGTGCTCTTCACTCGCCTGCTTCTGTGCTTTATTACACGAGACGCAATATAGCTGCTGTGCGCGTGCGTTCTTCTGGCGTTTCGTGTTGGTCTTTATGCGCATGCGCCAGACCGCGGCGTCGCGTCCGTGTTTAAACCGCGACACGAGCGAGGCGTTTTTAAAGTTAAAATGTAAAAGATCAAATTAGTTTCGATAATAAATTAATTCGACGCGTCCTTCGTGAGCGGCTCAGATGAGCATGTTGTCGAAGAAATCATATAGTTTAGCTTTAGCTTTAGTTATGGCCACTTTTGTCTCTCATTAGTTTAATTAGTCTACTAACAACTCTCTCAATTCAGTGTAGATACATTACAAGATCATTTGTTTATTTTTCATAAACACTGCACAAATTATGCTTTAGGCTATCTTGTGTACATGATAAAATATATAAAAAATACCTTTTACATAAGTCGTAACACTTTACTATAGGATATCATATGTTAATATTAGTTATTGCAACATAATCCAACAATAATCAATATAACCGGTCATAAGGGTCAGTTTTTGAGATGTATGCATCATCTGAATAAGCTGAATACATATTTCCATTGATGTATGGTTTGTTATGATCGGACAAAAAAATCTAAATATTGAGAAAATCATCTTTAAAGTTGTTCAAATGAAGTGTTAGTAATCAAATATTACGTTTTGATATATTTACGGTAGGAATATCTTCATGGAGCATGCTCTTAATATCTAATGATTTTTGGCATGAAATAAAAATGATAATTTTGACCCATACTATGTATTATAAATATACCTGTGCTCCAGGCTCACATAGTTTTACATAATTTGTGAATGTTAATAAAAATGCTCACGCTAGTTTAGAGTGCATCAATAGCGTCTGATCTTCTATGCATTGGCATGAGTGAACATTGATGCATGCCCGGTGCTGCTGACGCTCTTCTCGTCCTCCGCAGAACAAGCCGGTGATGGCCGTGGGTCTGCTCAGCCTCACGCTGTGTGTGGGGTACCTGGGCTATCTGCACGCGCTCACAGACCCCCAGCAGCAGCTGTACGAGGCCGTGGACAGCCAGGGAGAGAGACACATGAGGAGGAAGAGCTCCAGGTGGGACTGACGACAGCGTGCATGTCTCAGATCAGCTTGGGAAGATTTGAATCCTGCGGATGGGTTAATATGCAACGATATGACTCTTTTGGGAAAACTGCTATATAATGATGTAATCTTAAGTTACAGTGACACATGTTGTGGGTTAAATAAAGCTTTCATTTGTGCAAATCCTTCCAAATTAATGCTTTTTAATTGTAAACAATGTGTTTAAACAAGTTATGTTCATTAAATACATTTCAAAGTGTTTAAATTAAGTTTTACTGCCAATAAAAGAATGTCATGTGGTGCGACTGAATATTTGTGAATATATTTATATACCTAATTAAATTTTTGTAAGTGAAATATCTTATATTCTCTTTTCTTTCTTAGCAAATTAAATACCTTTGAGTATCTACAGTGCTTGACACTGTATATTATTCATATTAATTCATGCATAATTGCATAATAATAATCACACAGGTATACAAATACATGCATTTAATGCAGCAGCTATTCACAGTCTAGTTTTAGCTTTATTTAAATTAAGAATTTAAGTCTGTGTTGCTATAAAAGTAGTGAACCGATCAGAAAATGCAATAGATTAATTAGACACACCGTAATTAGTTATGTTACTTATTAATACAAATAAAATCACGAGTTAAAATACCAATAATGCATTCATCAGAAATGCTTCCAGTGTTTTAAAACATTAAATGCTGAGCAGCTGGAATGGAACAGTATGTAATATAACCACTGAACATAAACGGATGGGGATCTATTTAATAATTTCAAATAATAACGATAAACATGAGCAATATTATAATTTGATAATCTGAACTGCTGGATAAAAGTCATGCAAACTAAATAAAATGCTATCAAGACTCATGCAACAAATATTTCAAAACGATATTATATCAAATATATCAAAACGATAACAGTCTTGAGCTCAGCGGAAAGGGGGCGGGGTTTAGCGCATGCTCATTAACTATGCACACAGTGATTGGCTGAGAGTCTCTGTTGGAGATGCAGTGCAATATTATGTTGCCACATGCAAATAAAGGTTTAAAAATGCAGGATAAGTGTCACTAATAAACAAGTATATGTTCAGTTAAAGGTCAGCCTCTTGCATGTACGCTTCTCGCAGCGGATATGCATATAAACAGCTTTTTAATTAACCGTAGAATAATCACGACATAATAGAAAACACAAGAACAGCTGGTACTTGCCCAACTGGTTAATGAAAAGGATATAATCAAATGAAGTTGGGATAACCTCCAAACCCGCTCATCTAAAAGCTCATTATGGTTCGTCTCAGAGGAGGCTGTCGGTCATCGGGTTTTTGGGGGGTGCTCTTGGGTTCAGTGTTGGAGCAGGTGCACATATAGATGATCACACATGGGTCCTGCAGCACAACTTCTGCTCCATCAGATGACGAGTGAGCAAACAGCTCAATGCACATATACACTATACTGCCAAAAGTATTGGCACCCCTTCTTTAGAAGAAAAGAGCACTTCCAAACTGTGCAAACATAATTATACATTAAACATTGTATTTCCGCCACTGTTGCAACAGTTTTGAAAGCACTGTACCCATATGCACAAGTCATGGGTGTTTGGTGATGAGTTTTTGGCTCATTTAAAGTCATGTTAGAATAGAAAAGGGTCCTGTCCAAACTGTTGCTATAAAAGTAGAAGCACACAATTCCCTTACAAGCTTGGACCAAAATACATGCACATGTGTCAGTAGTGCACATGTTTTCTGACTTCAGATTACATAATCAGGATTGGTGATTTCTTCAAAGTGAGTTTTCAGCACAAGGGCAGAAATACCAGCCTGCATCATCATGTCTCAGCTTAGTTATTACAGAAGGATTTGTTTGTATATATTTTACGTGCTAATTCATTGCCTGATTAACTGTACATAAGATCAGCAAAGTTGAAAATGTAACCTACTCACTTATATTAATTTGTATATAAATGTCGTTGAGAGCTGTTTTTCTGAATTAAGTTTGGCGTTCATGTGTTAGTGGGCGTGGTTTTGGTGAGTGGCCCCGCCCACCAGCTGTGCATTATAAATAAGCTCCGCGGTCTGCGGCGCGGCTCCAGTCAGCCGTGATGAGCGCGAGGTATGGACTCAACATGGCGGAAACTCCAGCGCTGACCCCGGTTCTTACCGTCTCTCGATCCCGCTGCAGAGAAAGTCAGTTTTAAAGTTTCCCAGAGGAGTTATAACGGGAACCCCGGCGTCAGAATAGAGACCGTGAAGATGAACGGCGCAGGTAAGCGACGGTTTGAAGTCTGTAACGGTAACGTTAGAGCTGAGGCACTTTGACGGACTCTCTTGCGTCTCCGACGCTGAATAAAACACAAAAACAGCTCATTGGGACTTTACATCTCGACCCCCTTTTCTGACTTCTGTGATATATAAACTCGCTATTGTGAGAAATGAAGTCAAAATGAGTGATATAACCTCGCATCTGAGAGAAATATACGTATAACGTTACGTTAACTTAAACCGTTTTTTCACGCGCTGTTAAGTTTGAGATTTGGGACTGTTTGGTTTTTAATAAAGCGTTTTTTTTCAGACTATTGGAAAGAAAACATCCAAAATACACGGTTAAGCTCTTTATTTATCGGTGTCAATAGATTTAAATTATAATATGAGTATTTCTCAAAATTAGTATTTTCTCCTACACCGAGCCATAACCGTTAAATCTCTTCAGTAGCACTTACACACACCAAACTTTACATGTTTATTCATATAGTCTATATCCTAAAGGTTTATACAGAGGGATTTGCTCATGTGTAATTTACTTACAACACTTGAATCAACAAAAAATTACGAAACTAGTGTTTTCTGTCCATTCTAAGCATTTTGTGACCAAAATGAGTACTAACGTTAGTCATTTATGCGAATACATATTTAACTAAATAATGACTCATTTGCATATCTAAACCTAACATTTTAGAAAACTTGTCATCCAAAAGATGTTTGCAATTATCAGTGTAATCAATCAGCTGGGTAATTAAGGCGATAACTATTAGTTTTGTGTATTTTTTTTTTTACCCTAATCGCCTGCAGTGTCTCGCCAAAGTCAAAATTGCATTATATAAATATATTGAGTATTTACTATTGTTTGCATTATTGACACTATTTTCCTATGTGATATTGTAAAGTTGCTTTGACTTCAAAAAAGCGCTGTGTATAAATAATGAGAGTTGTAAAAAGTCAGAATTGCGGCATATAAACTCGCAAATTAAACCGTGATAAACAATTACATTTTACACTATACAAATAAACTCGTCCGAACTGGACTTAATAACTTGCAATTGCGAGTTTATATCACGATCACGTCGTGAACACAAAATTTATTTTATTCAGCGCTGGACCGTGTTGGAGAAAGTTACTTTTAAAAGTAGTGCGTTACAATATTGCGTTACTCCCTAAAAAAGTAACTAATTACGATACTTAGTTACTTTTTATGGAATGTATTGTTACTTTTGCCTTACTTTTTTAAATATGAGCAGGGCTTGATTACAATAAGTTATATTTATAGTAAATATAAAAGCCTTTCTCACCAAATAGTGTAATTAATTAACCTCAGGCTGAAGGACGAGTAAATCACGTCTGTACAGAAGTGCAACACTCATTGTTAGTTTGTCTGAAGTCGTTTTTGCTAATTAGTATGATTGAGCTTGGATCATCAAAGGTCTGCAGCAGAGATATTAGGAAATAAAATGGGATTCGATACATTTGTGTTATTTAACATGTTTAATTATCGCAGGTTTGCGTTATATTCTGAGTTTGCATTTCACAGTTTTTATTCATTTTGATGCATAGCCTGATAAATCTGTGTTTTGAGAGTGGGATGAATTAATGCACATTCACATACGCGTCCCTAAGTTGTTGGGGTATGTTTGTAGCAATAGCCAAAAATACATTGTATGGGTCAAAATTATAATTTTTCTTTTGTCAAAAATCATTGATATTAAAATCATGTTCCATGAAGATATTTTGTACCGTAAATATATCAAAACTTAATTTTTGATGAGTAATATGCATTGCTAAGAACTTCATTTGAACAACTTTAAAGATGATTTTCTCAATATTTAGATTTTTTGCACCCTCAGATTCCAGATTTTCAAATATTGTCCAAACCATACATCAATGGAAATATTATTCATTCAGCTTTCAGATGATGCATACATCTCAATTTCAAAAATTGACCCGTTATGACTGGTTTTGTGCTCCAGGGTCAGATTTAGTCTAGAATGAATCCCCAATGCTGGTGGATGAAACCACATGGGTGCTGATTTGAGAGCTGATGTGAATGTAATGCTGGAAGCGTGTGGCTCTGTGTTGTTTCAGAGCTCCAGGCCTCTCCTGCTCCCCTGCCCTCAGATCAGCTGCTGTGCTCCGGAGCGGTCATCTTCCCCGGTAAGAGCTGCGGTCAGTCTCGCTCGCTCACTCGCTGCTGTGTCGCTCGCTCTGATGATGCTCTGTGTCCACAGGTGCCTTTGACCAGCACGGATGTCCTCTGGTGGTGTTTCCGGCCGAGGCTCAGGGGAAACTCTCAGAGGAGCTCAGCACAGAGGAGGTGTCTCGCTTCATACACTACTGTCTGCGTCTGCACAAGTATGATACGCTTCATACACTACTGTCTGCGCTGCACAAGCGTGACACGCTTCATACACTACTGTCTGCACAATTGTGACACGCTTCATACACTACTGTCTGCGCTGCACAAGCTTGATGCGCTTCATACACTACTGTCTGCACAATTGTGACACGCTTCATACACTACTGTCTGCGCTGCACAAGCGTGACACGCTTCATACACTACTGTCTGCACAAGCGTGACACGCTTCATACACTACTGTCTGCACAATTGTGACACGCTTCATACACTACTGTCTGCGCTGCACAAGCGTGATGCGCTTCATACACTACTGTCTGCGCTGCACAAGCGTGACACGCTTCACACACTACTGTCTGCACTGCACAAGCGTGACACGCTTCATACACTACTGTCTGCGCTGCACAAGCTTGATGCGCTTCATACACTACTGTCTGCACAATTGTGACACGCTTCATACACTACTGTCTGCGCTGCACAAGTATGATACGCTTCATACACTACTGTCTGCACAATTGTGACACGCTTCATACACTACTGTCTGCGCTGCACAAGCGTGATGCGCTTCATACACTACTGTCTGCGCTTCATACACTACTGTCTGCGCTGCACGTATGATCGCTTCATACACTACTGTCTGCACAATTGTGACATGCTTCATACACTACTGTCTCGCTGCACAAGCGTGATGCTTCATACACTACTGTTCGCGCGTGATCACGCATACACTACTGTCTCGCTGCACAAGTGTGATCGCTTCATACACTACTGTCTGCGCTGCACAAGTGTGATACGCTTCATACACTACTGTCTGCACTGCACAAGGGTGACACGCTTCACACACTACTGTCTGCGCCTGCACAAGCGTGACACGCTTCATACACTACTGTCTGCGCTGCACAAGTGTGACACGCTTCATACACTACTGTCTGCACTGCACAAGTGTGACGCGCTTCATACACTACTGTCTGCGCTGCACAAGCGTGATGCGCTTCATACACTACTGTCTGCGCTGCACAAGTGTGACACGCTTCATACACTACTGTCTGCGCTGCACAAGTGTGATACGCTTCATACACTACTGTCTGCGCTGCACAAGCGTGATGCGCTTCATACACTACTGTCTGCGCTGCACAAGTATGATCGCTTCATACACTTCTGTCTGCGCTTCATACACTACTGTCTGCGCTGCACAAGTATGATACGCTTCATACACTACTGTCTGCACAATTGTGACATGCTTCATACACTACTGTCTGCGCTGCACAAGCGTGATGCGCTTCATACACTACTGTCTGCGCTGCACAAGTGTGATACGCTTCATACACTACTGTCTGCGCTGCACAAGCGTGATGCGCTTCATACACTACTGTCTGCGCTGCACAAGCGTGATGCGCTTCATACACTACTGTCTGCGCTGCACAAGCGTGATGCGCTTCATACACTACTGTCTGCGCTGCACAAGCGTGATGCGCTTCATACACTACTGTCTGCGCTGCACAAGTGTGACATGCTTCATACACTACTGTCTGCTGTTTGTGTGTTTGGTACCTACCTCACCTCTGTCCTGTGTTTTTCTGTTGGCAGCATAAGAAGCGAGGAGAGCCTGGTGTCTGTGGTGGTTGATTTGAGACGAGCCAACCTCGCCATCGCACGCTTTATCGCTGAAACTCTCCAATTGTTGGAGGTATTCACTGCATTATTATACTGTCTCATGTCGTGTCTTTATGGCTTGTCTATAAGTATAATATGGTCTATATATGTGCAGGCTAGTCAGCTGGAAGCGTTAGTAACCCAACAGTCTGCTGTGATTGACGCTAGATGTGTGCTGAAAGAGTAGCGTGTTAAAGTTTATTCCCTCTTTGTGCACTGTGTTCACACAGTGCACTTCAGTCCAAACCTGCATCTGCTTCTCTCGCTGATCTATGAGAGAAGGTCTGTGGCGTTCCCTTTTGATAAACTTCAACACCCTTAGTGAACCGGTTCAGTCTGACTGATACACGAATGCTGAGTTTTCTGCAGGCTTTTGTTGACTAATAAACGAATGAGGTAATACTGAACACATGGTTCATTTAGATGTGCTACTGTAAAGTTTTGGTCTCAAAATTGTCATTTCTTTAACGAACCTTCTCCAGATTTCTTGCAAAAATTACAATTAATTTGCTCTCATGTTCATCAAACCCACAGTTATGGTTGTGTACGAAGATGTTAGCCAGAATTATGGGTGAGCGTTATGATAATTGTTTAATAAAAAAAGTGTTTTATAACAAATTAATACAATAGTAGTTTCATAACTCGTCACCAGTGTCAATATCAAACTGATATTAGACAAAAAAAATGTAACTCAAGCTCATTGGAGACAAGTAAACAGTCAGCAATTAATTAAGAATAAGAAACCAATTACTGGCAATAGCACAAAAAATACAGTAGAAGAAATAATAAATGCTACATTGTGTACTGTAAAATAATCAATTGTATGAAAACACTGCATTAGGGCTGCTCGATTATGGAAAAAATAATCATAATCACGGTTATTTTGGTCAATATTGTAATCACATATATATTATGATACATTTTATAATATTCAAATATAAGTTTTCTGTAAATAATGTATGCATGTAGGAGTGTTTTGCCAAAATACTCGAAAATATCAAACTGCACATCGCTAAAACAACAGTTATGCTGTTATCGCAGACGATGTAAATCACACACCTCTAGAACACAGCGGAGCTGAACTATTAGTCTGTCATGGGACTGTGATGATGATGGTATAATTGGTTTCAAAGCATGACTGTAAATGGGCCTTGTGAGCACACAGGGCGAGATTATCAGTGAATGCTGTTTCCATTGACGTCAAACCTGGCGTGATGCAGCATCATGTGCCAAAATGTAAGAGTTTCTACAGCTATCGCTGATTAGCGAGTTTCGGTTTAAATCAGATGGATTCATTTAGTAGACTGGCAGGGGATATTTCCATCTGCTTTGGTGATGTATAGATGACCGAGTCTGTAAATGCTGGATGTGAGCTCTTCCTCGGTGTTTGTGCTGGTCTCGTGATGCTCTAGTTGTGCTCTTGGTGCAGGCCGAGAGCTGAGGATCACATGTCTGCTCTTATCTAATAACAGAGGCGTTGTCTTAACATGGACCGAGGAAACTGTTCTGAGACTACAGAGCGCCTGCTGTACTGTCATGTGTTGTGTAGTTTTCCAGAAGGACCATCCACTCGGTGTATATCGTTCAACCACAGAAGAAAGATGTCCTGAAGCAGCTGGGGAAGCTCCTGACACCGAGCGGCTCCAAGCAGCACAGACCCGTCCTCTTCAAAGTGAGTAACACGTCAAGACCTTCACACCTCTGCTCAGAATAGGGTCAGAGTAGGGTTCTCCCCACCTTTGTCAACTTTGGACACCAAAAACACATGAATGAGCAAGTGTCGAAATCACTGTGGTGCAGTATTATAGTGTGAGAATGACAACATATCCACCTGTTCTAGTCTAATAATGCAATTATCAAAAAACACTTTTTAAAAGACTACAAATAAATTTATTTCAGTTAGAGGACACTACAATTTAAAAACTGAAAATTATTTTCATATGCAAACCTGAATATATTTTTAATAAAATCAATTCATTGGAGATGCTTTTGATTATTAAAATGGAATCCGGGAAATAATGGCAAACAGAATTCAGTACAGAAAAACTAAAACTCAATTAATTCGATTAAATATAGTTTAACCATTTAACAGCATATCTGTATAAAATTTAAATACAATAAAATATTTGTTTAATAGGGCCCTATAGTTATAATCAAAACATTTTGTGGTAAGCTGTCTGATGCCCGTATGAAATGTAAGTGATCCTCATAAACTTTTAACACACAAATCCGTTATAAAATATATATACTGACAATGATTCAATAATAATTCGTTCAAATAAAGTATAATTTTAACATACACGCTTGTAAATAATGAGAGCACATATACTGTGTTAGAACTGCATCGCATGTAATTATTTTATTAAATCATAGTTTGTGAATTCACAATTATGCTTCATATATCATGCAGCCTCATTTTTCTTTATATTGAATCTTAATTATGACTTTTTGTATTAAATATATACTTTTAGATTGCCTTTTGAATATTAATAATTTCAATTGAAATCAAATTGGAGTATTTAAAGCATTTGATTATCCTGTTGTGCCATTGAGAACCCCTTATTATTTTATTTTATTTTTTACCATGTTGAAAATGTACCAGTATCTGAAATATTGCGGAATAAATTGTGTACATGTTACCTGACAATTAAGGACCGGTTAATCTCAATTGAATTATGAAATCAATGCCCTGTATTACTGTATTTGTTTCTGCTGTGTAGCGGCTGGTTTAACGTTGAGCTCTAATGTCTGATTTCTCTTGTGGACAGCGTGTCTTCCTCAAAGAGGTGTTTGAGCTTTCAACTACATCGACAGAAGCCAGTTACCGTCGAGTTTGGGTGGATACCTCATATACTGCCATAAGAGCTGGGCTGCCTTCGTTAAGGTAGGAGATTTTGCTTATTTGTGAAGCATGTTAAATGTATTGACAAAAGTGTCTAAATACAGAAAGGTTTGTTTAGGGGACAGAAACAATCGCCTAAGTTCAGTAATAAAAACTCTAAAAAAATCCAGTGAAATAACGCGTGTGCGGCGTGTGTGTGTGTGTGTGTGTGTGTAGCGTGTGTGTGTGCGCGTGTGTGTGTGCGCGGCGTGTGTGTCTGAATGCATGTGTGTAGCGTGTGTTCATGTCGTGTGCGCGTGTGTGTGTGTGCAGAGAGAGAGAATAGTGCAGTGTGTGGGTCTGTGAATGTGTCTCTGCGCAGTGTGACATCTGAATGCATGTGATGGTCTGTTCCAGTCCTTTATTCAGAACAGCCAGACGTTGCATAATAGTGCAGTGTGTGTGTGTGTCTCGGGCCCCGTCTGCAGCAGGATGGATCAGTCACGCCGCAGCAGGGTCTCATGATCAACGCTTGATGACCTTCGATAACGCTTGATGTACTCTACACTTATTTTATTATTATTTTTCCAGCAGATCCTCACGGCTTCGGCAGCTCTCTGTTTAGTATGTGCATGTTTAGTGTGTGTGTGTGTGTGTGACTCAGATGTGTTTCATTAGTGAGAGTATTCATGAGCGCATCTTCTCTATTGTGTATTGTCCTGGAGAAGCTTCAGAGGACAGTCATCTGTGGTCATTAGCATGTGAAAGGGCCGCACACTGTCTCTGGTGTGCTCATCAGCACTGTCCAGCATCCGCTCTTTCTCATGGGTTCATTCAGGGCTTGATCTAGTCTTTCAGATTTGATCCGGGCTTCTTCGAGACTTTATTTGAGCAGAGAGCATGGGCATGTTTGTTTCTATTGGTACTTCGTTAAAAGTTAACGAAGTTAAAGGGTCATGAACTGAGAAACCAAAAGTCATTGTACTATTAGAAACATCCTGTAAGTTTCAGAACTCGAAATTCGTTAGTCTACAAACGACTTGAACCACAGCTTGTGAAATTGTTATACTCTGATGTAACAGTGTGGATAAGCACGGCCTCCACAGATCATCAACGCCTGCTTCCACTTCACTGTCTGTGCCGACTTGAAGCGGCGCCGAGCAGAATGATCCGTGTATGACATCACAGTACAACGAGAGCGATAAGAGAGCAGACGGATCCAATGCTTTCAAGTCACTCTCGCGGTACTGTGATGTCATATACTGATCATTCTGCTCGGCGCCGCTTCAAGTCGAACACGCCTAATATCACTGTCTGTTTAGCCCCGCCCACCAGTTCTACACCATTGCCTGTTTAGCCCCGCCCACCAGTTCTACATTACTGCCTGTTTAGCCCCGCCCACCAGTTCTACATCACTGCCTGTTTAGCCCCGCCCACCACTTCTACATCACTGCCTGTTTAGCCCCGCCCACCAGTTCTACATCACTGCCTGTTTAGCCCGCCCACCAGTTCTACATCACTGCCTGTTTAGCCCGCCCACCAGTTCTACATCACTGCCTGTTTAGCCCGCCCACTTGTTCTACATCACTGCCTGTTTAGCCCCACCCACCAGTTCTACATCACTGCCTGTTTAGCCCTGCCCACCAGTTCTACATCACTGCCTGTTTAGCCCTGCCCACCAGTTCTACATCACTGCCTGTTTAGCCGCCCACCAGCCCACCCAGTTTACATCACTGCCTGTTTAGCCTGCCCACCCAGTTCTAAATCACTGCCTGTTTAGCCCGCCCACCAGTTCTACATCACTGCCTGCCTGTTTGGCCCCACCCACCAGTTCTACATCACTGCTGCCTGTTTAGCCCCACCCACCAGTTCTACATCACTGCCTGTTTAGCCCTGTTTGGCCCGCCACCAGTTCTACATCACTGCCTGTTTAGCCCCGCCCACCAGTTCTACATCACTGCCTGTTTAGCCCCGCCCACCAGTTCTACATCACTGCCTGTTTAGCCCCGCCCACCATCTAGCCCACCTACTGATTCTACATTACGCTATTCAGTGCCGAGCTGTGGAAAGTGTTTGTTGCATTCCTTCTGATCCCAATATTAAGAGAGTGAATTAACTTTATTTGTAATTAAGGTCCAGACCGCATCAGTAATAACTTGGTCCTTTATTCACTTCATTTTACTGTGGATTCATGAACAAAGCACAATTTGACGGGTTTTCAGAGAGATTGAAACTAAACAACGATGCTGTGTGACTATATTGGATCCGACAGTAATGGACAGACAATACTCGATTAACATTCTAGACTATTACGATGTCCTTTGACTCAAAAGTCTTGATGACATTATAAATGGAGCAAAAATAAAAGCGGAGGCAGTTCATGAGTCCTTTAAAGCTGGCTCTGGTTTGGTGTGTTGAGCGTCTGGGGCTCTGGTTTGTGCAGGAGATCGACGGGTTCGTGCAGGAGTTCCTGTCGGTGGTGAGCAGACTGCCGTCCTGTATCTGGACTCTTCAGACGCTCGCCCAGCATCCCGTCCCGTCAGACCTGGAGCGGCTGCAGGAGTTCTGCTGTGTGAACCAGGCACGCTTCCAGCAGCTCCGGAGGTACTCCAGCACACACCGTTCACCGATCCTACAGGAGCTGCCGCACACAAAGCCGGGTTAGCTCTCAAACCCAGTGTTTAGGGCTGTGTCCAGGCTGCGGTGTGCTTGAGTAAAAGTACAGGGACCATAAATAAAGCAATACTCCAGTAAATGCACAGAAGTATTGGATATGTAATGTACTTAAGTGTTAAAAGTTCCACTTGATGAATGTTTTTGTAATATTAATTTACTTACTAAATACTTTTATGTTTAGTTTTACATGTATACATTTTTAAATAATCCCACTGCTCATAATACCTGGGCCGGGGGGGCTTTTCATACACTATCAAAGCAATTTTATATTAAAATATGAAGGGTTTTGAACACCGCTCCAGACAGTTATGTAATCACATGTTGAGTCATAAGTCATAAATTAAGAAAACAATGCAAATTGTGTAGCCGCATACAGGCTGATGTGTTTCATTGCATGTGTCTGGACTATTGACCAACAGAGCGCATTAAAACTCAATCTATGCATACAGTACAACTACCCACTTAGAATATAAAGACTCTTATGTTAGAATGCTGTTCATTGACTTCAGCTCCACACACAATAATCCCACAACAGCTCATTAATAAACTAAACCTGCTGGGCCTCAACAATTCCCTCTGTAACTGGATCCTGGACTTTCTAACCAGAAGACCTCATTCAGTCCGTGTCAGCTGCAACACCTCGAGCACTACCACACTGAGCACAGGTGCCCCCCCCACAAGGCTGTGTGCTCAGCCCGCTGCTCTTCACGCTGCTGACCCACGACTGCTAACTTTTTTAACACTAATAGGCACATATTAGCACCGTAAGGGTACGTATTACTACTCTAAGGTACTAATATGTGCCTATTAGGAGTAAAAAGGTACAAATATGTCCTTTAAAGGGTACTTCTCCAGGGACAAGCTGTTGTACCCAATAAGGTACAATTTTAAACCCCTATTTTTCTGTGTACCATCAGAGCCGACTTGACTTGACTGGCGTAAGCCTTGCTTTGCTGGAGAACTATAATGTTAATACCTCACCAAAAAATATTTTGGACACAAAACTAAAAATATGACACTTAAGTTTACTTCACTATATTACAATTAAATCCTAATGTAATCATGATAAACTATATATCATTGGAAAGGTCTAAGACTCCTAAATATAGATTTTATTTTGTGATTGATGTAATATTGAGTTTGATGGCACCCGGTGGCTTTTTGGTATAGCGCCTAAACAAAATTGCATATGAACCTCAATTTTTAAATATCAACTTCACATTTGGAACACAACTTATGTGGACATGTCTTTAGTTTCATAATTTTGGATAAATAATTATATATATATATATATATATATAAACAATTTGATTTACAGTAAATTTAAACTTGTATAACTTTTTCATTGTTTCATTTTATTAAATGATTTTCATGAATTATACTAATTTAAGTTTGTATAGTGCACTCATGAATTTTCCAAATTAGGGGTTAAGTATTATAATGAAATGATTGAAGTCTGTTCACTTGCATGCTGACAGGCGACTTTCTTTTTGTGTCTGTGCATGCTTGTCTTTGTGTGTGTGTCTGTGCATGCTTGTCTTTGTGTCTGTGCGTGCTTGTCTCTGTGTGTGTGTGTGTCTGTGCACTTGTGTGTGTGTGTGTGTGTGTGTGTCTGTGCATGCTTGTCTCTGTGTGTGTGTGTGTGTGTGTCTGTGCATGCTTGTCTCCGTGTGTGTGTGTATGTGTCTGTGCATGCTTGTGTGTGTGTGTGTGTGTGTGTGTGTCTGTGCATGCTTGTCTCTGTGTGTGTATGTGTCTGTGCATGCTTGTCTCTGTGTGTGTGTCTGTGCATGCTTGTCTCTGTGTGTGTGTGTGTGTGTCTGTGCATGCTTGTCTCTGTGTGTGTGTGTATGTGTCTGTGCATGCTTGTCTCTGTGTGTGTGTGTGTGTGTGTGTGTGTGTGTGTCTGCATACTTGTCTCTGTGTGTGTGTCTGTGCATGCTTGTCTCTCTGTGTGTGTGTGTGTGTGTGTGTGTGTGTGTGTCTGTGCATGCTTGTCTCCATGTGCGTCTGTGTCTCTGTGCATGCCGGTCTGTGTGCGTCTGTGTCTCTGTGCATGCCGGTCTCTGTGTGCGTCTGTGTCTCTGTGCATGCCGGTCTGTGTGCGTCTGTGTCTCTGTGCATGCCGGTCTGTGTGCGTCTGTGTCTCTGTGCATGCCGGTCTCTGTGTGCGTCTGTGTCTCTGTGCATGCCGGTCTCCATGTGCGTGCGTGTGTTTAGGGATCTCGGTCTGGATGACTTGTTGAAGCACTGCGAGGGTTTGTTGGAGAAGCTGCGTTTCCCTGAGAAAGAGCCCTGTTTTCATGCTATGGCTGGAACGCTCCTCTACACGCACACCGCGCTCGAGATGCTCCACAACTACAACCGGTATGAGCGTCTGCACGAGTCTTCAGCTCTCAGAGAGGAAGAGCCGGCGTCTGAATGTGTGTCTCTGTGTGTCAGGATAACCGCAGCAGTGCAGAAGGTGGAGCTGCTGTGGCAGCAGGTGTTTTCCAGAGCCCACGTCCAGCTGCAGCTCCTCCATCTGCAGCGAGACGCCCAGCAGGTCAGGAGTCCTTCACAACTGTAGTGTTTAAGATGGTCAGAGTACGGCCAGAAATGTTAGGCTAGCAATGCTTCATGTAAAAGTTATACTGGCTACAGATTTTTTGTTTATACACAGTAAAAGATGCATACATGGGGGGGTTAGCGGTGAAAGGAATAAAGACAATCAATGTTTATTATCTCCTACAAACATCGAGGCTGAGAAGACCTGAAGACAACAATGTCTTAAATTTGGGGACAGAAAGGCAAGAATTGAGATATAGCTTTTAGGGGTTATCAGGGAAACGACTAATTCTGAAATTTAGCATATTTTAATAAGCCCTTCTGACCTTTTGTTATGACCAAAGCCAAAATCGACCATTGTTTTTACACCGTAAACACACATTTGTGAATGTGAAATCAAAATATGGTGGATCGACAAGAAGATAACGAATTATGAAAATCTAAAGTTGTAATCTGCGCTGATATATTAGTTACAAAATGAATATAATTGTTTGGTGTTGGTACCCAAGTGTTGTCAGGTAGTGTTATTGCGAGGTTTATTTCATGTCCGCTCCTGCTCTTTCTTTCAGATCCGGGAGCAGATGCTTGCGTTGCACAGAGAGAAAGTTCATCCCTACAGGATTGAAGTGGCTGAAGACGCGCACCGAGCTGAAGAGCTCCGGCTGGAGTTTGAGGCTTCAGTATACACCCATGCAATGGTATGTGACCGTTTAAACACATGGTTCAGTTTTACATGCACCAACAGCGTAGTACATACACAGTCAGGGTTTTCTAAATGTCTGAACATGTGCTTTGCTTTTCTGTTTTAATGAGTTTGTCCACAAGGTGGCAACACCGGAATTGTTTCACATTCTATGTTCACACAAATTAATTATGGTTGTTTAATTGTAAGTGTGTGACCGAATCTCGTGTGAGCAGGCGCTGGTTCGTCGCGCGGAGGACGTCATGCACACGTTAGCGGAGACGGTTCCGCTCGGCGAGAAAGCCCGCGGAGCCGTGGCTGGAGGATCTGACCCGACTGAAGGAGAACCTCTGCTCTGCTGTCCAGCATCTGTACCAGACTCTGAGAACCGTGTCTGACTTCCATCACACCTGCAACAGAGTATGTGCTACACGCGACCCTGGAGCGAGGTCTTGAGTCGCTGGGGATATTTGTAGCAATAGCCAACAATACATTGTATGGGTCAAAATTATACATTTTTATTTTATGCCAAAAATCATTAGATATTAAGATCATGTTCCATGAAGATATTTTGTACCGTAAATATATCAAAACTTAATTATTGATTATTAATATGCATTGCTAAGACTTCATTTGAACAACTTTAAAGATGATTTTCTCAATATTTAGATTTTTTTGCACGCTCAGATTTTCCGATCATAACAAAACATACATCAATGGAAATATTAATTCAGCTCAATTTCAAAAATTGACCCTTATGACTGGTTTTGTGCTCCAGGGTCACACATGTGTTTGGTGTTAAGGCAAATCAGTGATTCTCTGGTGAGTCTTTAACAACAAGTAGATTTAATCAGCTTCTGGAAAGAAGAAAGTGATGTTGGTGGTCACGTGTCAGAACTGTACAATAATTTGGTGCGGGTTCATGTGATGGAAACTACCCTAGTAAAGAAGTTTTATATATATATATATATATATATATATACATACTGTGGATGGATCATAACCTATCTAAATTGACCTAAACCAAAATGAATGTGTTCTTGTGTTGGGACAACTTTGATTAACATCTTGATCCACTTCAAATGTTAGCTACTGTATATCAATTACATTTATTTCATACGAAGTATAGTTCAGATCTATTAGCATACTTACTGACCTCCTGATAGAAGTATGTGACCCTGGACCACAAAACATAAGGGTAAGACGGGTCAATTATTTATTTATTTTTTTTATCAATAAAAGCTGAATAAATATATTTCCATTGATGTATGGTTTGTTATGATCGGGCAATATTTGTAAATCTGGAATCTGAGGATGCAAAAAAATCTAAATATTGAGAAAATCACCTTTAAAGTTGTTCAAATGAAGTTCTTAGCAATGCATATTAATAATTAAGTTTTGATTTATTTATGGTGCAAAATATCTCCATGGAGCATGATCTTAATATCTAATTATTTTTGGTATAAAATAAAAATGTATAATTTTGACCCATACAATGTATTTTTGGCTACTTATGCCTGGTTTTGTGCTCCAGGGACACATCTTAAAATTAAAATAGTCCTTTGAAAACTAGTGCACAATGCTCATTTCATAATATTGAACCTGAAATGTGTTTTAATGTCACTCTTATTAGGATATCAGTCTTTAAATGCAAGCAATTTAAAGCATGCCACTTTAGCACAATCAAACATCTTTAGTTGGACTACTTGCACAAAACTAGTTGCTCCGGTTTAGCAGACTTTAAGTTTACCAGTTTAAGTACAATTGCAGGGTATTTATTTATTAAGTACATAAATGTGTAACCGTATCCGTAGTATACGTAGCATGAAATAAATGCATTTGAGCATATTTATCTTTCATTAAGGCAGGGATATTAGACCGATGAACAGTGGGGCGTTTGACATGCACTACACCAGGTCAAAGAAAATGTGTGTGACGCGTGTAAGCCGAGCGGTGGTTTGTTCTCTGCAGTGTAAGAGTTGGTACGGTGCAGTGCTGCGCGAGAGCCTCCTGCAGGAGCTGCTGTGGAGTGGACACTGTGAGGTCCGCCGGTCCCCGGACCTGTCCAGCTGCAGGAGAGGAGTCCAGACCTTCCTCAGGAGAAACCCCTGCCCCGAGGTGCAGGAGCTGGTCAAGCTGGCGCATCTCGCTAACGCTATAACCGACCCGCACCTTCGGCACACTGGCACGCAGCTGTCTCACAGGTACACAGAGAAAACTCTGGCTACGTGCTGTGGCCAGGACGCAAACATTTATCACAGCCTTGTTCAATGTGGAGGCGTGCTGTGGTGGTAAGAAACCTCAATGCTTTGAGTAGTTTACCCAAAAATGAGAACTTGCTGAAAATGTCCTGCTCTGCAGTGAATGGGTGCCGTCAGAATAAGAGTCCAAACAGCCGATAAAAACAATCCACACCACTCCATCAGTTAACACAGCGGATTACTGTGATGGTTTATTCAGCTGTTTGGACCCTCATTCTGACGGCACCCATTCACTGCAGATCATCCATTGCTGAGCAAGGTGTACATAAAATGTAAACCGCAATTGCTCTGCTATAACGGTTTACCTTAAACTGAAAACTGGGCATTTGCACCCCTGTCAGCAATACTGACAATGTCATGCATGCACACAATCGGCTGATCACTACCAAAAAGCATCTCACCAAACACTTTCATTACATTTAGTCATTTGCACTAGCGTCAGAGGCCTTTTTCCACAGGTTAGCAAGAGTTGTCACAGTCAAGCAATGCATTTCCACAGTTATTAACATTGTATATTATAAAAAAATGCTTCTGTTGACAATCCTTCAGATGCATGACTCTGAGGAGACTCTTGACCTCACCTGGAGCCGTTCCCCTTCACGACCTTCAGCTTGCCCTCCAGTGGCAGTACGAGTTGCTCAAGGGTCACCACAAGACCTCTGACATCACTTCCCCCGAGGACGAGCACGTTTCCTGCAGCCTGCCTCCGACTCATTCGGTTTCTCCGTTTGATTTAGCCAAGTGGCCCTCTCCAGATCTCCAGATCTCGTCCGCTCTGGGGTCTTCTGCAGGAAGCCTGCTTCTCTCAGCTCCCTTGACTCTGGCTTCGATGGAGCGGCTAGCAGGAGCAGAAGAGAGCCGTTGCCGAGGACTCTGGGAAATGGAGTCTCCGCGTTCATGTCTGGACCGGTCCACGAGGAGAACGTTGCGAGTGTGTCTGATTCCGAAGACTCGCGTGAAGAGCTAGAGTTTAGTTTAAAGAGGACTCAACTCGCGCAAGCATTCAGATCGTTCCCAAAATCACCTCCGACTCTCTGAACCTTGAGATCAAGGTGAAGCGCTCCACTACGCTTCCCAAGAACCCCTGGCTGAGCCTCCCGATAGATGACCTGGAGAGCTGTTATACGGTCACCATCACGCCCAGCTCTTCCAGAGATCGGCCGTCTCCGACGGAGGAGCTGGGATCCGCTCCGCTCCAGAGTCAGGAGAGCTTTGAGGAGGCGGAGCTGGATCCTGTAGGACATATTCTGTCCAGTACCTTATCGGATAATGAAGACCAGCCCAGCTGCGCGGTGGATGGGGATCCTTCTCTTCTCTGGGACACGTTTGATCTGCATAATCTCCGACAGGACTCTTACGAACGGTTAGACTTTAAATCATTAGTTCATACAGCAATTAACTTACTAACTTGTTTCTTGATGGAACAGGTTTGTATAAATGTCTCTGCATGACTGTGGATGCTCTGCAGGGATGCTGCTTCTAAGGGCTTGTGTTCTTATCTGTTGGGTAGGTTGGACGTGTCTCTCTGGGTTCAGAGAGAGCAACAAGAGCTGAGAGAGGTGGAGGAGACTCTAGACCGAGCTGCTGAGATACTACAGGTGTGTGTCTTCAGCATCACGTCAGTGAACGTCCGGCACATCGAAGAGCTCCAAAATGCATTTAATTTCCAAGCACCAAGCTGTTGTGGTCGATGGATAGAATGTGTTCTGTATAATGTCTTGTTAAATCATGCATAGATGGAAAAAATAGTGATTCCATGATCAATCTAATTAGTTTGTTTGCTACACATGACCCTAAAGACCTGTAATGAGCATTTCTGCTGTGAATACACATGCCATTAAACCCTACTCTGAATGATTATTCAGGAGGAGGAGAGTGTGTTTGAGCAGGAGGAGGTGCTGGATGAACTGTTCGAGCACTTATGGACTGAAGGACACCAGCTCAGTACGGTGAGTTCACACAGATGTGGCTTGCATGAATAAATCAGAACAGGACATAAACCTGACAATAAGATAGTTAGGCTATTGTTATCCTATATAACGGTTGGTGCTGATCCTCGACTCTGACTGGACAAGATGCATTTTCTGGGCGGTCAGTGCAGTTGCATTGCTTCACCACAAGGTGGCGGTAAGAGACTGTCTTTGAGTTAACCCTTCACTCAACTGCACGTTCAAAAGCGCTGATTCAGTCAAAGAGATATGGTAATGACACACGCTGTTGAAATCATTTCAACTTTGAGCGCCACTTTTAAAGCCTCCGCTAGCCAGCAGATCGTCGATGCTCAGACTGAGATTTCACTTTCCTTGGACATGACGACCAAAATATCCAATAATTCGCCCGAAGGACAGACGCAGGTAATCGCACGAGATCAGTCGATCGCGCTCATTCACTGTCTGTTTAGGCTTAAGTGCAAATCTACTGAGCCTCTGTACAAATCAGCATGGTACACATTATCATTACTAACTTATTTAATATTCAGTACACGTGCATGAAGTCTAAAACGAGAAGGACATAACCTTACGAAAAAAAAATGACAAGGTTCTTGCATTCCTCTACGGTTATGCACAGCGCGGTTATTGCAACAGCCCTAGTAGCTGCGCTTTATGTGCTATTCAAGGCTGAAATACAGCTCAAATTGAGTAAAAGCGTTTTTTTTACAACTTACCAGATTGTCCGACCTCCTCACTCACTTTCTTCCAAGCAAGATCCTTTTTATTCCCATTTTTATAAAAGTACGAAGATGTATCGTACAGCTCCAGGTATCCACCACATACAGCGACGATGATTTTGTCCTCCGTTGTTGTTGTTTCGGATTTCTGCCTCCGCTCGCTACATCGTATCACGTCACTACTAGAGCAAGCTCCTGATTGGTTAACGCGGTGCGAAATATTCGCCAAAGTTCAGATTCTGCTGTGAACGCACCAGGACTCTCTCAAAATATGAAAATAATTTTAATTGTCACAATAGTTTTTTTTTAAATGCCGTTGCCAAATGCAAAGGCTTTCTTGCATTAATTATATGCTACTATAGCAATAATTTAGCACTGTCTATTTCACAAACTCATTTTTAATTGTTATATTTGAGACGTCCCGTGCAACTAAGAATGCAGCACTGCATGATGAAATATTAGTTTTTTGTTTATTAGAGGGCTAGATTATCGTATTGTTTATTGCTATTAAAGTTGTTTTAACTTGCCATAAACTCATGCATCTCTTAAATGAGTCTGTGCGTGTTACATGTGTTTTATAGTAAAGCGGACAAGTATTTGTGGTGGTCATCACGTCTGTATTTGTGGTGAAATTGCTGCTTAAGTCATTTATATTTGATCTAAAGACGTGTATTTGTTTCCTCCGTCAACTCTTAGAATATGTTTGCCTATGCGATTTAGTTTAATGTGATATTCGTTTTCCATTGTATCTCAATGTAAACATGCTATGGACGTCTTTGAATGCTGCGCTCTCGTCTCAGGTCTTTATAGCAGCTTCTCTGGCACATTATCAAACACAGCACAGAAGTTCAGCTTTTAAAAACACGTATTGTGCGGTTTAACAATTTGACCGGCATGTCTTGAACAGCCTGTGTTGATCCCATTAATCAAATAGCTGTAGTAGTAGCGGGCAGGTTTGTTTATGGTCCGATAAATACGTGAAAGGGACGTGGTGGTGTTTTTTTTTTTTAACCCTTTACGATTCCTGTAAAATTTGCCTAAAACGCCTAAAGGCATACCCAAAGTAAATTCATGCTGTTCTTGGGCCATTTGGATGATATGCATGGTGTTGGTCTCCTTTGAAAGGTGACACTCTGAGGTTTGTTTCTCAACAGAATCAGAATCACTGTAAGTCTTACTGATATTGAGTAATAGCACTTTGAATACACTAAAAAAAGAAGAAAAATTATTCCGCCTGCATTTTTTGTGTAAATAGACGCCTGCAGATGACTATATCTGGGAGGAATGAACTGGAAAATACATCGGGATCACAGAATGAAGCCTTACCAAGCCAAATTTACCATTTGATAAACAATATATTAGAAAATTAGTGTTTTACACATGTTTATTTAATTTTATGTCTAGACGCTTCCAAAAAAAGTACACTTGGGAGACTCCAAACGACGCTTTGTAACAGCGACACACACAATGCTGTAATTCTTGAATGCTTTAATGTACAGTCATCATTTTGGGCTCTAATGAAAGGTCACACTTAGAGCGATTCAGTTTCTCATCCAGATTCACTGTCAATAATTGCTGACACATAGTAACTGAAGCATAAACACATTATAGTGACATTTATACATAGAATCCAAAATGTGTACACTTTTAAAATTACATATATATTTATAATTTAGAATCTAAATACATTTTTTTCCTATATTTCTATTTCTGTACATAGTACATTATTTCTCTTTGTGGGTTTTTTCTTATATTGGTGTTATATTGCATCCCTACTGTGTTATTCCTATGTATGTCTGTACTATCATGCATGTCTGCATTATCTCAACAAAAAGTGGTCTGATAAAGACACAGATTGTACATGCTGTGTTTATTGTATCGTAAAATGGTTTACATAGTTGAAATCACAAGAATCTCAGCTTTCCGTGGATATATGACATGAAATGTCATATTATTTTTTTTTTTGACGACTTTACCCTGTCACACCACTAGGCGTCCCGCCTGCGGTACGCTGGATTCTTAAAGGGTTAAGCAGGACCGCAGCTATCGATTACTTTAATCAAGTCACTGTTATTTATGTAGGGCTTTTAACAATACAAATTGTCAAAGCAACTGCACAATATCAAAATAGGAAAATAGTGTCAATGTAAAATGACAAGATTAAACTCGTAATTTTCAGTTAAAGGCATTTTATTATTGAATTCAGTGATGGCATCGTCCAGGGGCGATGTAGTAATAGTATTCTACCGATTATTCTTTCAGTAATTTCTTTATTAAAGAGCAATACTAAAAAATACAAGAGAAAATAGGAGTTCTCTTAAAAACAAAATTGTTCCTATTTTTTTAGAAAAAAATTGTTGAAATTGCATTAATAACTGTTAAAACTAAACCAATTTAATGCATTTTAATTGCATTTTATTCAAAATGCAAAACCAATATATATCAATAAATAAAAAAATTAATAAAAAAAAAATTTCACATTAATTTTTATTAAGTAATACATAAACGTTGCATTTATGCAACTTGACTTTCAGCCTAACTAAAGCTCAAGCATGACTTTGACTTTGTGGCTTTTGCGAGAGGCATAAATCTGTGGACCGGAAGATAACTTGGAACAAGAGTCCATACTCTCTCTAAACGCATTTCTGCTACATGAAATTTGTCTGTGATTAATCCATTTTAATAAGTTTAAATTAATTTGACCTTTTATAAAGCTAAAAGACAAAGGTCCCGCACACTATCTATGCAAAAGGTTGGTCGACACGCGGCTTTAATTTCACATTCAAAGTGTCTTTTCATTGTAAATATCCAAACATTATGCATTCGTAAGTGCAGGTTAAAGCTCCCCGTGTCCCGCTGAGCTGCATTAAACGGTGTAAATACATCAAAACACCTTCAGATGCAACTTCTGCAGAGATACATTTAGTTGCTACTGGTTTCATTTGTTTGGAACAACAGCCTTAATAACAGTCTTATTATAATTGACTGATTAAATGTAACAATGTGACTAAAAATATGCACTTTTTTTTATAAAAAAACTAATTTAATAAAGGTAATAATATTACCATAAAAGTAAAATCTATTTAAACTTATGAAAATATGTTTACTTATATGAGCTGAGCACACAGAATATCATACTTTACTGGTGACGGTAGTGAGATATCAACACAATAACACAAACTCAGCAAAATATCGGTCTAATTATTATCAAACCAATCCAAAAATATTGAAGTTTTTTTTATATATATATATATCTGTCATGATCTATCTTCACAGTACAGTTTTGGCTGTATGTGTCCCTTCAAAAATTGCTCTTTAGACACTTACCCTCCTAAAGAATGCAGCCTTGCTCTCAGCCTCACTGTGAACCTCCTTCCAGATGTCCCCAAGAGAGCTGGCCGAGTCTGGCGTGATGGGATTGGGCCGATGTCCTTCAGAGTGACCTCACTTCTGACTCTGAGATGAGATCCTGTGAGGAACACCTGAGCAGACACTAAAAGTCCATGCACGTGAAGGGCCTGTGCAGTGCTGTCCTGAGGAACACCGGGCGGGATCGCTGAGAGCTGAGATGCATTCAAGCTCTAAGCAAATTACGGAGGAGCACTTGAAGCTGCCAGCTTAGAGGCGGAGAGCCTGGACTCGGAGCCGTTGCGGACCAGGTCAGGGAGATGGAGAAGGGACAAGGTGAAGAAGAGGTCAAGCAAAGGATGCAAAGTTGTGCGTGTTCGGTCATGGATCTAATAAACATGACGCTGGAAGATCTGGATACGAGCTGTTGAGGAGCTGTGGGCTCCAGTCATAACACACTGAGAAAACCTCTTCTGATTTGGGTTTAAATAGATGTGCACCAGTCCAAATCCAGCGAGTTTGACTTTACTTCTACCGCAAGCCTCCACTGTTGACTCTGAATGCCTTGGTGTTGTCACAGTGCCTCGGCGGTTTCTCTGAAATCGGAAGAGTCCAGTGCAGTCCCACGTATGTCCGGAACACGTCTCTGCGGAGACAGGTGAAGGCATTTTCGACTCGGGATGGCAGTGATAGGGCGATGTGAGTAATAGTACTCTGATCCGATTATTCCTCGTCATGCAAAACCAATATATCCATGAGGAGGCGTCCAGCAGACTGTGAAGCACAGGCGTCAGTCTCTCGAGCTCGTACAGCACAATAACAACAACAACACCACTGCAGTGCTGTGGCCAGAGACAGCCCAGGGAGCTGGACTTGGAGATCCATGAGCGGCATCTCTCCATGTCCACAGAAATTTGCAGCTCCTCAAACACTGGGAGACACCAGTGGCGCACCACTCATATACCTAATTATAAAGTTTAATCAATAGTGAAGTCACACCAACAAAATGTAGTCACTGAAATTCAGCATGGTGCTAAAACGCCCCTGTATGGAGTGTTATACCAGCTTTGTCACATGAGTGCAGGTTAAAGTGTCTGTCCTGCTAAGCTGCATGATTGCAAATCATCTGCTTATGTTGGGAGTTACATTTTGGACCATTTCAAAGCTGGCTCTGCAACAGCCTTAATAACAGTCTTATTAAATGAATTTAGTTTATTTAAATTAACATATTTAAATTAAAATCCAAACACTAGAATATTCAAAATATATTAAAGACACCCATCTTGGATTAGTGCGTTTTAAATTAGTGTAAATATAGATCTGTGGAAATTGGGAATGACCCAGATGTTTAAAGGAGATGCATGCATCTGAGAAGGTCTGAAATTGTGTGTTGGGAAAGATACTTTTAAAAGTAATGCATTACAATGTTGCGTTAAATTATTGTTGCTTTATAAAGTAACCGAGTAATGCATTATTACTGTTTGTCATCTGGACTATATGAGTCTCTGTTACAGACGGCTGTGTGTCTGTTCTGTTAGATGAGGGATTATAAGACGCCCATCGTGCTGGACACGGGCTCCGGTCTGATGAAGGCTGGCTTTGCTGACCAGGACCTTCCTGCTACAGTGTTCCCCACCGTCATCGGCCGTCCCAAATATGAGGTACACGCTTCACCTGAGTGCACTGTATGCATGCGGATGAAGCAACACATGTGAGCACAAAACCAGTCATAATGGTCAATTTTGCGATTTTATGGCTCTCTTGAGATGTATGCAGCTCACATGGTCCCATATAATAAAGCAAATCTCAACTAATAGATTTAGTGTCACACAATATAACTATCATGGCTTAAACTATGACTAAGGCAGTAAGTTATGTGTTTAGTGAGTCTGAGCGCTCTGCTGGTCTGTGCTGTGTTGCAGGGGGTAATGAGCGGCTGTGTGGACCGAGAGCTGTACGTGGGGCATGACGCGCAGCACATGAGAGGAGTGCTGACCCTGAAGTATCCCATCAGAAACGGCATCGTGAGCAACTGGGATGAGATGGAGATGGTGAGTCCGGTCGCTACGCCCCAGCAGGCAGGTGGTGCTATTGGAGAGTCGATGATCATTCGTTAACCCCCGTGACATTAAATAAATATATGCTACTCCTGAACATTCATAACACATCCGGGTGCATTCTGACCCAGAAGAAAGATGCAATAATACAAGATAATTAAATGCAGTATTAGTAAGGGAATACAACTTTACAAATGCTTTGAAACCCTCAAAATAAGTTTTGTTTTGTTGTTGTTTTTTTACAATTGATTTAAGAGATAACCCTTTCTAAAAACGTAATTTTCAGGTTTTCTGCCCGAGGGCTCCCTCTAGTGTCCAGTAAGAATGAAAAACACATCACCCCCCGGTTTCACAGACCAGGCTTGAACCTAAGCTAGACTAAAATGTAACTCTGAGCTGTTTTAACTGAAATAAACTTGCACTGACTGATCCTAAAACATATCAGTGCATTTGTTTTGTCAAGATGCACACCAGTATTTTTTTTTCTGAGCGTGTTTATAAAAATTACTTAAATGTCATAATTGAACTATGATCTAATCCTGGTTTACATTTAGTCATTTTGCAGATGCTTTTAAAGCGACTTACAATTGGGGAATACATAAAGCGATTAATCTTGAAGAGGCAAACAGACCGAGGAAGTGCTCTTAACACCACGTCTCAGGCATTGTTCAAATAAAAACAAGCTAGCAAGGGAAGGAGAGAAAGATAAAGATGAAGATTTAGAAAAAGTTTTGATAGAGAGTTGTAGTCTAGGGTTAATTTAAGCTCTGTCTGTGAAACCTGGCCCATGTGTTTAGTGCTAATGGCCAATCCAATTATTAACTGGTAAAAAACATTTCATAAGTATTGGTTTAGGCACCGGTACCGTTTTAAAAGTATCGATTTGGCATCGGTATCGAAAAACCCCCAAACGATACCCAACCCTAGCCACCACTGATCTAAGCTTGGCCACCCTGCTCAAAACTGCAGTTTTTGTACCCTTTTTCTTGACAAGAAATGCCTTTATTAAGACGCGAAACCAGTGTGTTTGTTTTGCATCCACACGAGTCTGTCGTCAGTTAAGTCATGAAATTACCAAAAAAGGCGATTTAAAGCTGCAAACTGTGCATGTATGAATGCATTACATTTCAGAACGTCTCTCAAATGCATACTAAAATATAGGCTATTGTGCAATGGTTTGCTAAAGAGACACGGGATAAATGTTTGATATCATTATTTAATCACATTGGAATCGAAACTGGGAATCGATAAAATTCAAACGATACCCAACCCTAGTATTGTGTCAAAAAGACTTGTAAAATGGATCTATGAAGTTATATTAGTGTCAAAACTGTGTGTTTGTGTGAGAAATGAGGACATGCATTTGTATAATGACACGGTGTTACAAGGAGAAGGTGATTTATGAGGACATTTTCAGTGTCCCCATAATTTAAAACGCTTATAAATCATACAGAGTGAGTTTTTTTGAGGGAAAATAGAAATGCACCGTCTCCTGTGAGGGCTAAGTTTAGGTGTAGGGTAGGTGTAGGGCAATAGCACATACAGCTTGTACAGTATAAAAACCATTACACCTATGGAGAGTCCTCACTTAAACAAATGTGTGTGTGTGCTGTAGATCTGGCGTCACGCGTTCCAGCAGCTGTGTGTGTCTCCGGAGGATCATCCGGTGCTGCTGACCGAGGCTGCCATGAACCCGCTGCAGAACCGCCAGCGCTCGGTGGAGCTGATGTTTGAGGCCTTCAGCGTCCCGCTCGCCTTCGTGGCCCTGCAGGCCGTTCTGGCACTCTACGCCTCGGGACGAACCACCGGTCAGTCGGCGCAGCTTGCACACTTATTACTGCTGTGTTGAGGAGGGTTCACTTTCTTCAGTCTTAGTCTTGTCTCAAATGTAACTTCGTTTTTATCATATTTGATTGTGAGTGACCCTGGAGCACGAAACCAGTCATAACGGTCAATTTTTTTTAATTGAGGTTTATGCATCATCTGAAAGCTGAATGAATCATATTTCCATTGATGTATGGTTTGGACAATATTTGTAAATCTGGAATCTGAGGATGCAAAAAATCTAAATATTGAGAAAATCATCTTTAAAGTTGTTCAAATGAAGTTCTTAGCAATGCATGTTACTAATCACAAATTAAGTTTTGATATATTTACGGTACAAAATATCTTCATGGAACATGATCTTAATATCTAATGATTTTTGGCATAAAATAAAAATGTATAATTTTGACCCATACAATGTATTGTTGGCTATTGCTACAAATATACCTGTGCTGCTTATGTCTGTGCTCCAGGGACACATATTAGTTAACTTTTCCTGTTTAAGTCGTCAGCTTTTTGGAAACAAACATTATCAGGTAAACAAAAGATGATATTTTGATTTAAAGACTGCCACCGGTTTGGAAAAGCATGAGTAAATAATGACAGCATTTCCACGTTTGGGTGTAATTTAAACCGGAACGCTACTTTTTCTCTAGTTTTCGTCACATGTTCCAGTGGCCAAAATGTTGGTGTATCTCTAATCATAAGGACATGCTATTTGGTAGGATCACATGCCATTTTTCCCAAGGGACCCCTGTAATGAGGTTCCAGCAGTACACCAAGGTACCAAAATGGAGTTGGTGAAAAGCTAATAATTAAATCCCATCTTAAATTAGTCTGTGTCTGTCTGTCTGTCTGTTCAGGGGTGGTGCTGGACTCTGGGGACGGTGTCAGTCACTGTGTTCCTGTGTTCGAGGGCTACTGTCTGCCTCATGCCGTGCAGCGCTTTGATCTGGCCGGATCCCACGTCACCCTGCAGCTCCAGAAGGTGCACACCAGCATAATTACTCATGCACCTCAATCAGGCAAACTTAGCGTTTCTCCAATGGTTTGTTTCAGCCATGAGTGTAGTTTAATTAGCCAAAACAAGCAAGTACAACTTGGCGCTCGTGCACATCTTCTCACAGTGGAGCGAGCGCTTCGTTCTGGTACATGCGCACAAACGTGTCCTTGCTCTTGATATACAATCACTGATGAACACCAGAAAAAACTATACGAGGGTGGATTAGCACCCGGATCCTTAGGACCTCTAAAATGGGCACTGGGTCTGTAGTTACCCCACTGAGAGAGAGCATGACCCCCCCCCACTTCAAACCAAAACTACGCCCTTATAAAAGTAATGCATTACAAGCATGTTACTCATGAAGAAGTAACTACATTTTATGTAAAGTAATGCGTTGTTGTTTTTTGCGATACTTTGTCACATGAGTTGGGCTTGCTATTTGTTGTTTAATAACAAAAAAGTCATATTTTTGGTGACTCCAAAAGTGAAATAAGCATCCGTCTGGAGGAAGTCTGCCTGTGCACTCGCTCCAGATTTCTCTCAACACTGTTTTCACGTTTATCGACGGACTCCTGGCTCAAAGTGCGTGTGTGTGCCGCAGCTGTGTTAATGGTGTGTTGTGTGTGTGCCGCAGCTGCTGCTGGAGCAAGGCTTGTGCTTGCAGACGTCTGCCGAGCTGGAGATCGTGCGTGAGATGAAGGAGAGCTGCTGCTGTGTGGCGCTGGATTACGAGGCCGAGCTGAAGAGCGTCTCGGAGGTGCACTACACTCTTCCTGACGGGCGGGTCGTCTCACTGGCCTCCGAACGCTTCCGGTAACTGAGTTCATCGTGCTTCTGCTGAGCTAAACTCTGCAGGACACCGGCCCTCCAGGACCGTTTCTGGTTACCCCTGACTGAAATGGTCATTACTATGGTGGGCGAGAGAGCTCAACTTCAGAATACACATGCAAATCAAGAAAACATCAGCAAATGCAAAATGCAAATGCAAAAACCTGCAAAAAATTGTGATATGATTCTTTAGAGTCTTGATGAAAAGACTATAACATACTTTAGTTAAAATTCCTCAATGGTAGTGAAAACAACACCTTTTTACCCTGTCAAAACCAGCTCTGTTTACAGCACGCTGTTAGTCCATGTCCCTTTAAATGCTAATGAGCTCTGCTGACTCCACCCCTCTCTTCCGTGGAGTGACGTGTAGACCATAGATATGTGTAGATCCCTATTCGACCGCTCCAGATATGTCGATCCATCTCACATTCACCATAATAAATATTTTTAAAGATATACAAGCATATAACTTTCTGTTGTAGACGCACAGTTAATGCGCTCAAAGATTCGCAGACCGCTACAAAAATGGCGGATGGCTTGCTTATCGCAGCCCACAGAAACGGACACACACACACCTGCAGTGGACACACGCACACACACACACCTGCAGTGGACACACACACACACCTGCAGTGGACACACACACACACACCTGCAGTGGACACAC
>CM050412.1:71206191-71261191 GCA_027564155.1 Gymnocypris eckloni scoliostomus | reverse complement strand
CAGGTGAGATTAAATCAACAGCAGTCATCTCTGTAATGTTATTTTGCTTCTGAGCTCAGTGTTTGGCCTCTTTGACGAGAACATCGAGCTTTCCAGCTATATTAGATACAGTAATTAATACAGTAATACCTTCTTCTTGAGTCAGTTTCTCAGATCTGTCAGGAGTTTGTTAGAAACTGAATCTGTGTCTGATCTGGATTCTAATAGTTTCTCTTCTTTCTTCCAAAGGGACGCAGGGGAAAGTGGTGCGTGTCTTCTTCCGGAAGCTGTGCGCGGCTGTGAAGCATCCGGACCGAGTGGTGCGTCTCACAGCACATACGGACGCTCATCTGGACGATCCCGAGGTGACGGCTGTCCCGGGTCCGATGGCCGTTCCAGAGCTGCTGTGTCTGCCGGGTCAGGTGTGTGAAGATCCGGAGCCACAAAAGCCAGCGCTTGTCCCAGATCCATCCGCTCTCAATCCCTGTCACGGTGAGTCACTGTTACTTTAGCTCCTGCGTCTCTAGAATAATAACTTGTTCTGCTGCTTCCGTGTGTAATCGCTGGTTCACATGTCGTCTGTGCTCAGAGGTGTTTCTAACTTCACTGGTTTTAGAAGAAGCTAAGAAAGGAAAGAACAGGAGAGCGGTGCGTGTCTTCTTCCGGAGAGCATGTGAGGCTGTGAAGCAGCTCTTTCCCTGCTGCGACCCGGACAGAGTCCAGCCTCCTAAAGCAGATCCGGATCCGGACCGATCCCAGCTCGTTCTGCCGGAGCAGGCCCAGGTCTCTGCAGACCTCCAGTCGTCTCCTGAGGAAGAAGCTCCCTCCGAGATCCAGACCCACGGTTCAGAGTCCGGTTCGGAGTCGATGGTGTCAGAAACGGCACCGGACACAGTGTTGCCTGATCCAGAAATCCAGCTGCTTCAAGGTGAGTCATTACTGCTTTGCATCATGTTATTTTCTCTTCATCAGTGCTTGATCTGCAGTGCATCTGAGACTAAAGAACGTCTTCAAGACTCTTGATTTGATGGTTCTTCTGCTCTGCTTTTGTCAATCAAAGGACATCTCAAACGTGTCCATCTTCTGTTTCTGTGTGTTGTTCAGGATCCATCGTGTCTTTGTTTGAAGTGGGACATTTGATCGCATCAGGGAGCTTCAGCAAGGTCTATGAGGGAACACACATATTCAGTGACAAAGTGAAGGTTGCTCTGAAGTGTATCCCCAAGCGCAGAGCGGACCGCTATCTTGACATTGTACGTTGGCTAAGCCTGAAGAACATGTGGTGTTTTATAACCTGATGCTGACGTGGTTGTTGTGTTTGTCTCTCTTCTCAGCCTGGTCACTCCAAACCTGTGCTTGCTGAAGTGGCTCTGATGCTCCGGCTGGGAGAAGCTCCCGTGCCCCAACATCATGGAGCTACACCAGTGGCTGGAGGACGAGACCAGCTTCACTCTCATTATGGAGTACCCTGAACCCTGCAGGAGCTTGGAGGATTACATCTTGTTCTCCGGCCCCGTCAGTGAAGCACAAGCACGCTTGTTCATGCTTCAGGTGCTTCAAGCGGTCAAACACTGCCACGAGCGTGGAGTTTATCATGGTGATATCCGCTCAAGGAACATCCTAATGACTCTCCACAGTCTGGAGCTCAAGCTCATCCACTTCCGCTGCGCTCGTCTGATCAGCAGCGAGGGCTTTAACAGCAGCGAGTACCAAGGTGAGTCTGGCGGATGATCACGTGATGTTGTGTTGTTGATGGTGAAGCGTACTGAAGCGGTGTGTCTCACAGGATCAGACGCATACACCCCGCCGGAGGTCCTCGGCCAGTCCATCTTCCACGCCGCAGCAGCAGACGTCTGGGCGCTGGCGGTTCTGCTCTTTGAGATCATTCACAGATATCTGCCCTTCGAAAGCTTTGATGCCATTCAGCACGGCTACCTCAAGATGCATCCCACCTTATCAACAGGTGAACACACAAACATGCTGTTCTGGTGATGTTCACTGTCCGATGTGTGGAGACTAACCGCTCTCTCTGAACTCTTCCCAGCGTGCCACGACCTGATTTTCCACTGCTTGAGCCGTAATCCAGCTCACCGGCTGACGCTCCAGCAGCTGGAAGAGCACCGCTGGATGAAAGCCTAGAGCAGAGCTGAGGAGTTTAACGAGTGACCGGCGTTTGTGTTCACTCGCTCATATTCTTAACCCACGAACACCTGCAGCTCCGTCAGCGATCGGCCGCTCAAAACACAAAGAACCACAAGAACACGCGGCTGTAGTAGAAGTGTCTGTAGAAGTGCATGTAAACATAGTCTCATAATTAGTGCTTCGCAAATTATTCATTTAAGAGAACTTTTTAATAATATTTCAGAAAGTCAATGTAGTCAGTCACTAATTAGTGCTTTATTAGTAATATTGAAGTAAAAAATTCAACAACAAATATTTAAATGTCCACCATGTTATTAAATTCCAGAAAGTAAATGTAGTCACTAATTGGTGGCTTATTACATTAATGTAAGAAATTTAAAAAAATAAAAATAAAATGTAAATAATATTTTAGTAAATGTAGTCACTAATATGCCTTATTAGTTATATTAATGCAGGAAATGTAAAATAAATGCTATTTATAAGTAATATTTCAGAAAGTAAATGCAATTTTATGTAATATTTCAGAAAGTAAATGCAATTTTTATAATATTTCAGAAAGTAAATTGTTTTTGATAAGATTTCAGAAAGTAAATGCAGTTTTTTTTTATAATATTTCAGAAAGTAAATGCTATGTTTGTATAATATTTAAGAAATTAAATGTAGTCACTAATTGTTGCTTTATTAGTGACCAATAATGTAAATAAAAAAATATTACATGTAAAAAAAAAAATAATATATGACATTTTTAAAAATTCTATTTTTTTATGATATTTCAGAAAGTAAAAGCTGTTTTTATAATTTTTCAGAAATTAAATGTAGTCACTAATTGGTGCTTTATTAGCGATTAATAATGTAAAAAAAAATATTTAAAGTAAATGTAATTTTTGTATAAAATTTCATAAAGTAAATTCTATTTTGTATAAAATTTCATAAAGTAAATGTAGTCACTAATTGATGCTTTGTTAGTGGCATTAATGTAAAAAATGTAAAAAGAAAATGCTATTAAATTAGGATGCTAATTAAATTATTGAATTAATAAAAAATGTATATATATATACAATAAGTAAACCAGTGGTCTGCTTGATTATTGTAGCGGTAGTCTAACTACCAGCGGTGCAAGTGGGGTAGTTACACTCATGATTGAGTCTTTCCCTTTTTAACTTTAACTTTATGACCCCCCAAGACATATTTAGGACTTCTGCTGTGTAATTTTCACCCGTGTTTAGACACACAAACCGGGAGTTGTGCTTTATATTTAAATAACTGAAAACAATTATTATAAATAATCAAATCCTGGTTGGCACTGTGGCTCAGTGTGTAGTACTCTTCCCTCACAGCAAGAAAGTCCCTGCTTTCTGGGTTTGCATGTTCTTCCCGTGTTGGCATAAGTCTCCTCTGGGTTCTCAGCTTCCCCCCCACAATCCAGAAGACATACAGCATAGGTCAATTAGACACTAGGGCTGTGCTCCACTTCACTTTTAGACACACATGCTTCCACTCGTGGGAATCCCAGTTGTTATATCAAAGTGTTATCCCCTTCGTGAAGTAGACGAAGGAAGTTTATATGGACAGACCCTCAACCCCTCGAGGGACATCTGTGTAAGTTGGAGGCATGACAAAGGGGTTGAGGATCCAAATGCAGGCTTTAATTTAAAAAACGATGTCAGACCGGCAGGATCGACACCAGCAAACAATAACATCCAAGGCAACAACAAAAGAGTAATCCAATAACAGGCAAAGGGGAGGGCTGTCAGCAAACAATATAATTTAAGGCAAAAGAGTAATCCACAAATAGGCAGTGGCCAGGGCAGGCAGTAAACAATCTTGAAAAAAGGAAACCGTCCAGGGTCAAAAAACATAGAGAGGGCAAAAGCTAGGAAAACAAAGAAAACGCAAGAAGAAACAGGAAAACTATGATGGCTATTAAAACAAGCAATACACAGAAAAGAGGTTGAGCATGTGTCCAGCTTAAATAGTAAAAGTTGTAAATTATATTTTATTAGAAACATATAAAGGGAATGATGCGGCTTTGGTGCTTTTAGACTCAGTCACAGAGCTCAGAAATGGCCTCCTTGGCCAGAACAGAGTTAACAGGTGGCCTCCCCTGCAGACAGAGGTTTCAGGAACAACCTTCATGGTCATTAGATGAGATACAGAGAGTTTGAAAGTGGGCACTACTGCCATGAGAGGAGCAGCAGTGTACGTCGCCGACTCGGGAGGTTCTGCCGTGGGAGCTACCTCAGGAGAAGCTAGTGCGGGTTCTGGATCAGACTCATAGACTGGAGCTGGCTCTGGAGCATTGAATCCATGGACTGGAGCGGATTCCTGAACTAGTGCGGGTTCTGGATCAGACTCATAGACTGGAGCAGGCTCTGGATCAAATTCATGGACTGGAGTGGATTCCTGAACTAGTGCGGGTTCTGGATCAGACTCATAGACTGGAGCAGGCTCTGGATCAAATTCATGGACTGGAGCGGATTCCTGAACTAGTGCGGGTTCTGGATCAGACTCATAGACTGGAGCAGGCTCTGGATCGAATTCATGGACTGGAGTGGATTCCTGAACTAGTGCGGGTTCTGGATCAGACTCATAGACTGGAGCAGGCTCTGGATCAAATTCATGGACTGGAGTGGATTCCTGAACTAGTGCGGGTTCTGGATCAGAATCATAGACTGGAGCAGGCTCTGGATCGAATTCATGGACTGGAGCGGATTCCTGAACTAGTGCGGGTTCTGGATCAGACTCATAGACTGGAGCAGGCTCTGGATCGAATTCATGGACTGGAGCGGATTCCTGAACTAGTGCGGGTTCTGGATCAGACTCATAGACTGGAGCAGGCTCTGGATCGAATTCATGGACTGGAGTGGATTCCTGAACTAGTGCGGGTTCTGGATCAGAATCATAGACTGGAGCAGGCTCTGGATCGAATTCATGGACTGGAGCGGATTCCTGAACTAGTGTGGGTTCTGGATCAGACTCATAGACTGGAGCTGGCTCTGGAGCGAATTCATGGACTGGAGCGGATTCCTGAACGAGTGCGGGTTCTGGATCAGACTCATAGACTGGAGCAGGCTTTGGATCGAATTCATGGACTGGAGCGGATTCCTGAACTAGTGCGGTTTCTGGATCAGAATCATAGACTGGAGCAGGCTCTGGAGCGAATTCATGGACTGGAGCGGATTCCTGAACTAGTGCGGGTTCTGGATCAGACTCATAGACTGGAGCAGGCTCTGGATCGAATCCATGGACTGGAGTGGATTCCTGAACTAGTGCGGGTTCTGGATCAGAATCATAGACTGGAGCTGGCTCTGGAGCATTGAATTCATGGACTGGAGTGGATTCCTGAACTAGTGCGGGTTCTGGATCAGAATCATAGACTGGAGCAGGCTCTGGATCGAATTCATGGACTGGAGGGATTCCTGAACTAGTGCGGGTTCTGGATCAGACTCATAGACTGGAGCAGGCTCTGGATCGAATTCATGGACTGGAGGATTCCTGAACTAGTGCGGGTTCTGGATCAGAATCATAGACTGGAGCAGGCTCTGGATCGAATTCATGGACTGGAGCGGATTCCTGAACTAGTGTGGGTTCTGGATCAGACTCATAGACTGGAGCTGGCTCTGGATCGAATTCATGGACTGGAGCGATTCCTGAAACTAGTGCGGGTTCTGGATCAGACTCATAGACTGGAGCAGGCTTTGGATCGAATTCATGGACTGGAGCGGATTCCTGAACTAGTGCGGTTTCTGGATCAGAATCATAGACTGGAGCAGGCTCTGGAGCGAATTCATGGACTGGAGCGGATTCCTGAACTAGTGCGGGTTCTGGATCAGACTCATAGACTGGAGCAGGCTCTGGATCGAATCCATGGACTGGAGTGGATTCCTGAACTAGTGCGGGTTCTGGATCAGAATCATAGACTGGAGCTGGCTCTGGAGCATTGAATTCATGGACTGGAGTGGATTCCTGAACTAGTGCGGGTTCTGGATCAGACTCATAGACTGGAGCTGGCTCTGGAGCGAATTCATGGACTGGAGCGGATTCCTGAACTAGTGCGGGTTCTGGATCAGACTCATAGACTGGAGCTGGCTCTGGATCGAATTCATGGACTGGAGTGGATTCCTGAACTAGTGCGGGTTCTGGATCAGACTCATAGACTGGAGCAGGCTCTGGAGGAGTAGAAGAGCAGTATGTAGCCCAAGCACACAGAATGGCGATTTCCATTATAAGGAGCCCTGTGGACAGATGAACCAGTTCAAACTGTGAGCTGGCGGCCACCTTGGGAAGAGACTATGCGCTGGCGGCGATATGGCAGCCATACTATGAAGAGGCTTTGGAGTAGAGATAACAGGACTGGAAGGTACAGAGAGCACAGGACTAGCACTGGGTCAAGTTCTGTGGCCAATTAAACTTGATGCATGGTTTCAACACAATCCTCCTATTCTCCCACAGTGAAGGAGGAACCACAAGACAAAAGAGCAGAAATTCAAAATCCAAAAATTTGCAGAGCGACTCTTGAGGACCAAGGAGTGAGTACAGATTTTAATGGTTCATTCAGTCCATAAGAGAAAAAATAAATGAGAGCATAGTCCGGGAGATCAGAAAGAGATGTAATGTTCAGAAAATCTTAGAAATGGTCCTCGAGGGAACGTATTCCCTGCCGGAGCTGAACTACCCGAGTGCTGGGTCCATGATTAGCCTGGAACGTTCGATAAAGCTGCTGGATCCGGGTGTTGGCTGCATATTCTGTAACATGGAGGCGTGACAAAGGGGTTGAGGATCCAAATGCAGGCCTTAATTTAAAAAATGAAGTCAGACAGGCAGGATCGACAACAGCAAACAATAACATCAAAGGCAACAACAAAAGAGTAATCCAATAACAGGCAAAGGGGAGGGCTGTCAGCAAACAATATAATAATAATTTGTTACATTTATATAGTGCTTTACATAGGCCCTAAATGATTTAGCTCCTGCGTACCTAACTAATCTTCTATCACGCTACAATCCAACCCGCTCCCTAAGGAACAAAACTCTGGACTCTTGGTAGTACCTCGGATAGCAAAGTCCACTAAAGGAGGAGAACTTTTCATATCTGGCTCTAAACTCTGGAATAGCCTTCCTGATAACGTTCGGGGTTCAGACACACTCTCTCTGTTTAAATCTAGATTAAAGACGCATCTCTTTAGCCAAGCATTCATATAATGCATCCCATAATCTTGTACTGCCAGTCTATCTGAACAAATGCACATTATTATGCTTTAGCTTGGGTTATACTGATAATTTCATCCAGGGTTATTCCTGGATGGATCAACTGCTACGCTAATTGTCTTTATTTGTTTCTCTGTTTCTGGATGAACATCCCATAATTACACAAGCTTCAGTCTGGATCCAACCCTTCAATGATCTGAGATGACCTGAAACACCTGAGAAGAGACGATGCCAACCCCTCAGAGATTACACTGAATTAACCACATTTGCCATAAATTAATTATATTGAGTTTCTACAATACAAATTATTTTAGAAACCTAATTTCCTGTGAAGTTGCTTTGCAATGATTGTATCGTAATACATGCTATACAAATAATCTTGAATTTGTGTTTGAGCCTGGCGTGACTTTTTTAGTGAGGTAACGAAGCTTCATTTCCACCACCAGTGTACATAATCCAAGGCAGAGGCAAAAGAGTAACCCACAAAAAAAGGCAATGATCAGGGCAGGCAGCGAACAATCTTGAAACAAGGGAACAGTAGGTATGGGTAGTTCGACACACGTCTCGAACTCTCGACACGCTATTGGCTTTATATATAACACCGTTCCGGAGCATTGCTTGAAATAAGGCTGTCATGTGACCTGTGGAAATGAAGCTTCGTTACCTCACTGAAAATATAATTAACTTATGGCAAATTTGGTTAATTCAGTGTAATCTTTGAGGGTTGGCATCATCTCTTCTCAGGTGTTCGGTCATCTCAGATCATTGAAGGGTTGGATCCAGACTGAAGCTTGTGTAATTATGGGATGTTCATCCAGAAACAGAGAAACAAATAAAGACAATTAGCGTAGCAGTTGTTCCATCCAGGAATAACCCTGGATGAAATGATCAGTATAACCCAAGCTAAAGCATAATAATGTGCATTTGTTCAGATAGACTGGCAGTACAAGATTATGGGATGCATTATATGAATGCTTGGCTAAAGAGATGCGTCTTTAATCTAGATTTAAACAGAGAGAGTGTGCCTGAACGTTATCAGGAAGGCTATTCCAGAGTTTAGGAGCCAGATATGAAAAAGTTCTCCCTCCTTTAGTGGACTTTGCTATCCGAGGTACTACCAAGAGTCCAGAGTTTTGTTCCTTAGGGAGCGGGTTGGATTGTAGCGTGATAGAAGGTTAGTTAGGTACGCAGGAGCTAAATCATTTAATAATATTGTGTAACTGATACAAATACCCGCAAGTCATTTATTGTAATGTAATAATTGTATCCATCATGTCATGCCTATATGCATGTTGTTGTTTTTACGTGGTGTATTACTATTAAAAACAATGGCGTGTGAATGTAATTTAAAACCTTGCGGGCTCAACCTTCCTCAACCACAAACTATTTTGCTGGTTGTAAACCTTAGCTGGCAACAGCTCACAATGGTGAGAAAATATATAATTGCATTTGTGTTTTGTTTTTATAATGTGCATGTTTGTGTTCTTTTGTAAGACACTGCACTGAAAAATGACGAAGTCGTAATTTATTGGCGTATTAAACATTTAGAAGGTGAAAAGACACAAGTTTGATGCAAGTAAAAATAAAGAACTGAACGTTTTGTCATTGTATAGTGTTAAAACTTTATTACTGCACACATACGCGCTGCCTTACTAATGACATATGCTTATTAGATATACAAATTACATTCCAATTAACAAAACATCTGAAGGACACAGTTGATGTAGGATTTGTTTTATTGACCACCAGATGGTGAAGTAGAGCACTGTGTCAAAAGTAGGGTTGCAAAAAAGTTGGAAAATTTGGGAAACTTTACAGAAATTTTGGAAACTTCCCGGGATTTTTGGAAAGTTTCCAGAAATGTAACCCTAGTCAAAAGCTTCGAAGCATCAGTCCAGTTTGTTGTAAAAACCTCCCTGCTTCAGAAGCCTCATTCGGCACATCCCTAGGAAAGAGTCCTAGAACTAGGAAACTAGGAAAATTAATAAATATATGGGAAATTAATAAAGGGTGGAGTGTCCTCTAGAGGAGCTCATGGGCAATCCAGCTAGAGTCAATCACTGCGTTCCAATCCGCATACTTCCCTACTATACAGCAGGCAAAACACAGCAGGCGAATGAATAAGTATGTCTGGATTATTAGTATTCATATAAGAGTAGTTAAGAATTACCTGGTTTGTGCATTAATTCTCATGAATATGCCTGCTTACCTGCTATATAGTACTAAAGTAGTCAAACCTTTCATTAGAAGGGGTGCCAATACTTTTGGCAATATAGTGTATCATCAGGAAACACGGTGTTAGCATTGTATATTCTTATGGATTAAAGAAAATGTTGAAAAATAATAATTTTTAATTTTATGTGTCGGGGTTGAGTTGTTAAGCTTGATAGTACCCTCCCTGACTATAATCATTCAATCAATTAAAAGTTTGATAATATTAACTATTTTCTGCCCCACTATTAAAGAGACCTAAATTATGTGATCAATTATGTCACATATGAGCATAATCTAAATTATTATGTGCATAGAATGGTTAGTGTGACGGGGCTGAGGGACATAACTAGAAAAATATTTTTCAAAAGAAATGAACACAAAGAAATGATTACATTTTTTGACAAAAATCATAGAAACTCTACACATTTTTAAAATAATTTTCTAAGTATAAAATCAGTGAAGTGCCTTAGGGACATGACACAATGCATGGTTTAATTGTATTTATTCATTATAAATTAAAATTCATTATTTTGTTCTAAAAATGATTTAAGTATTTTATTCATTATAATGGGCATACCAAAGTATTTGAACAATACATTTTGGTAAACCACCACTTTAAAAACTCTGGGGAACTGAAATATTACCTAGCAGTGTGAGCTAGTGTAATCTTAATTTTTAAGTAGTAGTAAGTCATTAGTGTTTGGTGATGAGTTTGTGGCTCATTTAAAGTCACACCAGAGGTGTTCAGCTGCTTTCTGCAGACCAGTCAAGTTCTTCCACACTGACTGAATCATCATTTCTCTTTGATTCTTGTCTTATACACAGAGACACTGTCATGTTAGAATAGAAAAGAGTCCTGCTATAACATTAGATTCCTAGAATATCATTATATGCTCAAACATTAAGATTTACACTCATGGAGATTACTAAAGTAGTCAAACCTTTCATTAGAAGGGGTGCCAATACTTTTGCAATAGGCACGCGTGTTTTCAGATCTATGCGTGCGTGTAGAAATGAGTGGCACGTGTGTTTAGATCTATGTGCGCGCGTGTATGATAAAATGTTGCTAAATAAATATCCGATTGTAATAGCCTGAATTAGAAGCTCTTATTTCTTCAAGTGGTTGTTTTTACCATGTTTACAATGCATAGTCTTTTATATCGCTTATTTATGCCATATGATATAAGCTACAATTATTTTAAAGCCTTTAATGCTGGTGTTATAGCCTAGCTGGTAACTTCATGATCTGTGGTGCTGATGCTCTCCAGACGCGGAAAAACTCAGGCTTTGTTCATAATCACTCCTCTAGCCCCAGTTGGCCCGCTTTGGCCCAAGGTTTTCAACGGGCCAAAAAACCCAGGCTGTTGGTCCCGAGGAAGCACCGACGAGGCACGATCAAGCCCCGGAAGTGACTGTTGAAACACGACTGGCACACCGCTTTTGGCCCGGCCGTGGAAACACGGCTAATGAGCCAAGTTGGAGCTGAGGAAGGGCCAGGGCTCAGAGCGACAAGGTGGAGCCGCAGGGTTAAATGGGCCAGGTTACATATGTAACAGATGTATGCCAGTAAGGGCTGTGTGTAAACCTCACTCTCCTGACCTCAAAAAGAGGCGCTGTAGCCTTTGGCGTTCCTTGTTAGAGCCCGCCTCCCGCACCGGAGTCCCGCGTTCGAGATCCGCTCCGACGAGTGTGGCAGTGTGGACCCGGGGGGTTACATTGGTGCTGTGACCCGGATGGGAGTGAGGTTTAGGGGGGTGAGTGTAACGGATGTATGCCAGTAAGGGCTGTGTGTAAACCTCACTCCCCTGACCTCAAAAAGAGGCGCTCTAGCGACTGACGCTAGAGGCTGTAGCCTTTGGCGTTCCTTGTTAGAGCGCCTGCCTCCCGCACCGGAGTCCCGGGTTCGAGACCCGCTCCGACGAGTTGTGGCAGTGTGGACCCGGGGAGTTACACATCCTTAGTACTGAAGACCACGGTGGGTGCACCAATGGAGGTGGAGGGCTGCTAATACAAATATCTGGAGACTGTTATGAAAATAGTGTTTTTAATATCAAAATATAACATGATTGGAAAGCTTAGATTATGATTATAATGCAGCAATGTAAGAAAACTATTTTAATTTAACACATGATGAAAAACGCATTTTTGCATTATTATAACTTCAGCAATACGACCGTCACAAATCAGTCAATATCGGGGGGCATTGCATTTGAGAACGAAACACTGCTAATTAGATTATAGATTATTAGATATGTCCAGGCATCAATATTAAAACACATCAATCATAAAGTAGTACAATTTGCATATATTAAACATCTAACTTTAATTAACAGATATAGCCTAAAAGCATTGTAACCCAAAAACAAGGTATTTTCCCCCAAAAACGAATGCTTAGTTTATAATTTATTGATATTATTTAATAACACACTCATTTCAACAAATAAATTAAATGTTTATTAATAAAAGTTGTGCTTTTTCCACATCGCTCTCGTCTCATGACCAGCTGTGCAACACGTGCATTAATTTATAATCTCATCCCCACCCTTTTTATTTCTTTAATTATTAATTTGGCATTATGCACTTCAACAGAGCAGGTTAAAGGCAAAGACCATACACTGCCCTGAGCTTGGGCCGATGCTCACAAAGACCATTGGATAACCAAATTAATCCATGTCCTTAATACTGAATCGAGCAAATAAATAAGAAAGCATTGTTTTCTATAGATACAGACAAACCAAGTCCTCTGTTTGGTGGATAACACCGAAGTGAATATGCCTCTTACCTCAAGTATTTCAAAGCATTTAGACTAAGTTACTCAACTTGGATAATAGGTGCTTTTAAAGCATGTATTTTGTAATCTGATATAACCTTTCTAATCCTGTTCATGCATTCCCTGGGATCTGAACCCATAACCTGTCCACTGTGGGCCGATGTTGCTAGTGTCAGACTCTACTACATGTGTTTTACATGATACCATCGGCATTACACTTTGAGTGAAAAGCGGAGCTGAAAAGGACTTGAAATTTCAGATGGCACTGAGCCAGGGTGGTTCTGGAAGATCACTGTCCTGCAGAGTTTAGGTTGATCCCTAATTAAACACACCTGCCTGTAATCATGAATATTGACGGTCTTGTTCTGCAATCGAGACGAGATCAGAACGATCCCACTTCCAACCTAATGGCGCTTTTCCACTCGGCACGGCTCGCGTTTCCGCTACAGCTTAGTACCGCTTTGGGGTGAGTGGGATTAATCACGTGTCGTTATAGTGCTCCTCGACCATCAACGAGAGGAACGTCTGTACTTCCTCAACAGACAACGAAACAGCCATTGGTTGTTAAAAAAACTGTGCGCTCATTCAAACCAGATGCGTTCGATCTTTCGCTGGCTGTGCTGATTTAAATCTAACGGGTAGTTGCGTGTTAACCATAGACTGTAAATAAAATGGACGTAGTGTCCGTGACGGTAGGTTTCCGTAGAGGATTTTTGAAGCTCAAAGTGGGCGGAGACAGCCGTCACAATCGAAAAATGGCGGGAGGTGGGTGGAGCTGGTTGCTGAAACCACACCCACCTAGCACGTCAGCAGCGGCAATCCACCCGTCACTCAAGTGGCCACACCCCCTTAATTATGCAGAACTTTAATATAATTTAAACGGATGAGTAATAAAAAAATTCACCCCCTTACAGTTGTCATAAAGGGCAAAATTATCTATATAGACCAAAAACACTTTTTGTACCAAGCTTTAAACATTTTTCTGCTGTAAAGTTGGGTATTTTAACATGGGGGGGGTCTATGGGATTGACTCCCGCCAGCCTCTAGTGACCAGTCGATGAATTGCAGTTTTAGTCACGTCCGTGTTGGTTTCACGAGAGAGAGCGGGAGGTGGTTGCCGCTGGTGTTAACGCGTTACGTTTTTGGCCCCAATGACCTTCCACAGTGGATCTGTCGTGTCACAAGTTCAGTTACGCGGCCAGTGACGATGTTCTCCGGCCAATCAGTGATCAGTAGAGTTTACACGTCACGTTTTGTTAACGGTACGGTTCGCTTGGAACCTCGGCCGAGGTGGTGCTAAAAAAGTACCAGGTACAGTACCCAATGAGCATGACTAAATAACGCAAGTTCAACACTGCAGTCTATAATCAAATCTCCTCAACTGGCAACACCAAATCATGTTCTGCATGACCGGTCTATAGCCTTTCACACTATAAACTAGCAGGTCTTGAGCATTAAAGGTACAGTAGATCTCCATGGGCTGTTTGAGCCTCATCAGCTAATCATTGGCGTTCCTCAAGGTTCGGTGTTCACTCCTTTTCTGTTCTCCATTCACACAACGGCCTGGGCATGCACTATGAGCATTATTGCTTTCATGACCGATCCATTGTGAAGCACTTTATATGCATCATTTTGGAAAATGCTTAAGCTAAATTAACAGAGCATAGGAATAATTAGATACTATGAAATGGTATATTTATTTGACAAATAACGTGATGGGGACTGTGTCGTTTTACAGTTTGTATAATATTTTAGTGATTAACAACCACTGAATATGCACAGCCCGTAAGATAGACCTTGACAGTGTTTGGTAAAAAAGAAAGAATGCAAAGGTTGTAAAAATAAGAGGATACAAAAACAAAGACGCGAAAAACAGATGTGGCCAGGAAGTGATAAAAAATTGTTTTTTTTAATTTTAACATTAGTCGCATATATTTAAATGTTACAAAACGCTACGGTTAGATGTTCACAAGGTGAGGTTCAGACAGAAAAACACTGGAAACAGAACAGCATCAAGCAAGATCACTTTCATTTTACAAAATTTATTTGCAGGAATGCAAAAACACGTTATGCAGCAGTACTTTAAAACGCCATTTTTTTATCAAAAATGGTCTGATGGTGATACAGAAATAATTGTGGAGTCAGTCATATTCAAAATCCAGTCAATACTTTCAAAGAGGCAAAAACTGAAACATCAACAGAATCCCTTTAAAAATGTATAAACCCTGTTCGAGCGCATAAGAGAATTACCGATAACATGCCCAAAAACGATGCATATCTTAATAATCCATCACATTAAATGTGATGAGAAGGCAGCTACGGTGTGCCCAGTTCAATGACATCATACGTCCCGCCCGCCCTGAGCACAGCTCTTATTACGGACCGAATGGGTATCGGCATAATCAGAACCGCTCTCACCAGTCCAGTCCGATTCTCAATCAGCACCAGGGATGGAGATCGATCCCAGACCAGCGGCTAGCAGAACGGCGCTCTGGACTTGCCTTTAAAACGCCGGTGAACGGTGCTTGCCTAGAACACGTAGTTCACAAAAGGGATGGTGTTGGTTTCAAAATTGATCAAGCAGTCTTCAATGTGGACCGCATTTTTTAAAAACAAAACTAGCTTTAAAAAACTCATTTGGGGGGGGGCGAGGGTCTGCGAAACGTGGCTAAAGCTTTTCAAAGAAGCTTTTATGGTCAAGGCGTCTTGCTTCGCTCATCACGTGAGTCATTCACAAGCCCAGTCTGACCGTTCGGCATTATTACAAAAGGACTATAATACACTATTGGCTCTGATGTTGCCCTTGTGCATAAGTTGAATACAAAAAGCCCTGCTTGCATTAAGTCTCGTTATGTACAGTACAGTTAGGGCAGTTTCAGCCTCCAGGATGAGGTAGTTAACCAACCCTTTCCAAAAAAAAACAGGTTCTGAAAAGACCCACTTTACCTGGAATGCCTGGTCAGTCACGCCAGGTTGTAACGACGGAAGAAAAATAAAAAGGCAAGACTCAAATACAAGCTTAACATGTTCGTCCTCATGATAAGCTGCAATTTAAAAATATACAAAAGCATCACGCGCTTCTCCAAGCCACTTCAAAGTGCAAAATACATGTAACGTTAAGGATAAAACTCCTTTGGGCTACTTCGACCTCCAGAAGTAACGGTAAATGGCATTTTCTCATGACACAAGGGTTCTTATATAAACTTTAAAAATTAAATACAATACAGAGTCCACACACACACACACATCGTCTAATCGTGACTTTGCGTTGATGGCAATCTTGCAGGCAGACGGGAGAAGATATGCATCCGTAAGGCAGGACCCGAGCTGGACCTTACCATCACATCCGCTGGCAGCACCTGGCGTGACCCCACTGAGCTAGTCAGTCTTCACTGGGACATGTCAGGACCAGCCTCGACCCCTCTTCCCTGCTAGCCAGGTAACAAAAGGAACACAAATTAGAGCGTTAACAATGAAAACAACAGAAAGGACAAAGAAAAATCACACAAGGAGACAAACGACTGCAAGCAAAACGACGACGGCATGCATTTCCCGAGCACAATAGCGACTCGGATCTAAGCGGGAGGAATTGGGTGATCTGAAGGGGGTGGGAAAGATAGAGATGCGAAAGAAGGAAAGCAGAAGACAGAGTCATGCATGGTAGCGTCCCACAGTGGCTCAAATTTGGGACAAACATGCAGAACACGCCAAATTGTGCTTATCGTGTTTAGCCTCGGTCCTCGTGGGGTTTCTCTAACAAACCCCCATTGAAGGGGACATCAAGAAAGAAGGCTCCCAAAAAAATTGCAATGGCAGGGAGTAAAGAAAAGCCTCCCAGTTGGAGGAGATTGTGTGAAATGGGGTATGCATTTACACAAAGCTTGAGTGGATGCGGACTTGGTGAGGTCAATTTGAAGGCATGCACAGTGAGGTAGCAGCAGATGTCTACAGGCAAACCTTTAGTCCTTTTTCTTCCACAAGGAGCCATAAATTTGTAGGCAATTTGAAGAGATGATTTGGCCGAAACATGAATTTGAAACACAATTTGAGTTTTTGTACACTGGTGCGTGTATGTTTATTCAAGCAGACAAACAGCAAAGAATACAAGCCAAAATATAAAGCCAAAAATTTGGATCAACGTCCTTTTTTCTTTATCGTTTTCCCCCAAAAACAAGACTAGCATTATCTTTTGAAACATACAAATATATTTTTTATCTTCGTTGAATACAAGTTTGAGACATTTTTTTTTGTTTGTTGCTGTTACCTATTTAAGACATGAAGAGCAAAATTCCTATGAACACACATGGTACTATATAGCCAAATAGACAAGGGTTGAGCACAAAACTGCTAATTTAAAAATTAAATCCCGATTTTAAAAAGTATTAAACGACTTCCAAACAAAACAAAAACAGTTCGGCAGAAGCAGGTGGGAGAGACTACTGATCGAGTCCAAGCGGATTCTTAAAATATGTACAAGAAAACCCGCCGGGAAGAGGAGAGAGGCAACCTTTAATGGATTCACGAGCCAATCAAGTCTCTATAAAAAGGTTTGTTTGGGTTTTAGTTGGTTTTATTCAAAACAAAAGAGCCCTACATTCTCTACTTCCACTGTTGCCCAAAAGAATCCTGATAAAACTCCTGGTTGTCAGATTTGTAACCATAGTTACCAGAATGATCGCCACCGTGCAAGGGTTGTTGTGCAATGGGTTGCGAGCCCCAGTTCTGATTAATGGTCTGGCGCCGTTTGGAATCTGGCTGGTTGTAGCCATCGGCTTTGCGCTTGCCTCCTACATTTCCACCCCACCGAACACTGCACCGCGCCTCTCGGCAGAACCCGCCTCTGGCTCCTCCGCGTGGGCCCCTGATGGCCCCTCCGCCGCGCTGCGGGAAGCCCGCCCGGCCCCGTGGAGCGCTGACCCCTCTGCCGCGCACAGGAGACATCCCGCCTCGAACCCCGCCGCGCCCCCCTCTGCCTCGTGTGGGCGCCTGGAAGTCATCGTAGCCGTAGTACGGGTCGTCATAGCCACCTCTGTAGTTATGGTAATCATAACCATAATAATCGTAGTAATCTTCGTAGCCGTAATATGGGTCTGGCGGGTAGGAGTAACCGCCCCGACTGGCACCCCTGCCCCGGCCCCTGGCAGGAGGCGGCATTTGAGGAGGCCCATAGTAGTAGTAATCATCATACCTGGGAGAGAAGAGCACAGGGATGTTTAACATGGAAAGGCTCACCTCGGAGAGACTCCTGGAGTCCAGCTCCAACCTTAACCAAACACACCTGCCTGAGCTATTCAGGGTGCTCAGAAGGACTCAAAACACACAAGCCTTGTCCGAATACCCACACTTGTGGTCTCTGCACTACTTTTGACGTATTTCCTAGATTTGGCCGAAGTGTTCAAGTTAGGGATGCACGATATTGGATTTTTTAACTCATTTTGGCCGATACCGATATATTTCCTTTTGTTTGGAAACACCACCGTCTCTCCTGTGTGGAAATATTTTAAATTTTGGTTAGTTTTTAACAAGAACTTATTTGTTTGAATTAAACAACAATTAAGTGCTTTTATAATGACAGTACAGTAAATATTTGAAAATAACAATCGCTGCAATTTTTTCAGAGATGTAGTGGTTACCTTAATATTTTATTTCAATATTTAATATTTATAGATGGTCTAAAGCTAGAGTTGTAAAAATGATTTTTTTTAGAGCTCATTTGTTTAAACTAACATATTACACATTAATGAATAAATCGATATATATAAAATAGGGATGCACGATATTGGATTTTGCCGATATGCAATATTTTTCAACTAATACCGATATATTTCCTTTTGTTTGGAAACAACACCAAGTCTCTCCTGTGCAGAAATAAACTAAATATTATTTTACTTTGGTTAGTTTAACAAGAACTATGCTGTAAACCCATTTTATTTTAAAATTGAACATTTATAGAGTCTAAAACAATTTTCAAGTGTCATGTTTGTGATTTTTCTTCACGCAAGCTATAGCTTCTGACCATTAAATCAAAACATACTCATATTATGGCATCAATTACTGCTTTATGTAATCAGAAACAGTCTAAATGTTATTTTATTTTAATTAGAAGTAGGCCAACAGCGCCCCCTACAGATTAAAACTCCCTACAGAGCGGGCGTTAGGACCCGGGGGAGACTATTACGGTTTACTCTACCACACACCGAACTCATACAGTAGTGCTTTCACAGATTAAATACATAACGCTCAATATAATCATCATTCAGTCAAAACTGTGCTTCAGGAATGAGCCACACTGCTGATCTAATCACTAGCACACCCTGAGCACATGTGAGATACTGTATTCCTCTTATCGGTGACACATATCGGCCTCATTTCTCATATCAGGCCGATATTTACATTTAAAGCGCTATCGGCTGATATCAGTCCGATAATATCATGCATCCCTAGTTCAAGTGAGGAAGACCACACACACACACACACACACGTTTAACTTTTCAGTACCTGATGATGCACAGTGTTAAATAAATGCAATCGCTTTATCTTTACATTTTAAATCAACCTCTAAATGTCCGTTCAGTAGTCCCTATATTTGTGGTGCTTCTAATTAAGTGATAAAAAGCAGTTGCAAAGGTTGTACTAAATAAATAGCACCACTACTCATCTTTCCAACACTTTGCTTTTCTACCAAATTATTGGTTATGTCCAACTATTACATTTTTAAATAGCATTGGAAAGGTTTCGGTCAAGTCACCTTTATTTATATAGCGCTTTTAACAATACCAATAGATAGACCTCACGATGCATTTCAAAGCATGATAGGATACACTAAGCCTCAAATAGCGAGTCCGGGGTTTAGTGTGGGTTAAGCGCACTACGCTTCGGCGTGTTAAAGACTCGGGACAGTGGCTCTCTCACGTGGCCAAGAACACAAGTGTGGGTATAAGCGTAAGAGTTAGAACGGACGTCTTTAAGATCGCCTCCCTTCATGAGCAGGGCTGGACACCACTGCTGTAAACTCACATGTGCGTCTTCGCTGCTTGACGCTGCGCCTTCCTCTCTTTCCGCTTCTGGTCGGGTGGCTTGGCGAACACAATCTCAATGTGCTCCCCCTCTAAATCTTTACCGTTCATTTCAGCCAGCGCCTGCAAACATCAACACCACTGTAAACGAGCGCTCAACAAAACCAGAAACGTGCACCTGGACGCCAAAGCGTCTTACCTTGACCGCGCCATCTCTCTCGTCGAAATGAATGAAGGCGTAGTCTTTCAGTTTCTTGACCCGCTCCAGTTTGCCAAACTGGCCGAATGCGGTTTCAAGTATTTCCTCGGTGACGCTGTTTGCCAGGTTCCTGACAAACAACACCTTCACCTAGGAGCAGATGAGATGACAACATCAGTTCCCTAGTTGTAAGAGAAGCCGGGGCCTAAATATAAGCGCCGTTATATTGGTCTGGCATTTAGGTCAGTTGAAAACCCCAAGACTTTGATCAACAGTGCACCAATAGCAGAAGACTAGGGCTGTTAATATTTTAAAAACACATCCACGTGTGCATCAGGCAGCGGCGCACGAAATACGACGATGGTGTCATTGCATTCTAACGCTTTTGTTAGCCTCTCCAGTTGAATCCGCTGCTACGTTATTCATTCAAAATATTGTGGATTATGAGAGCATCACTGTGGAGGTGATGTTTACATCAAAACTTAAATCTCACACAGAACACATCTTCTATAGACCTCTATCAGCATTGCACTCGCGTCTCAAGAGAGCTGCATGTTTAGAAAGCATGTACAATTATACACGTTTCCCCATCTTACCGCATATCAGGTTTTAGATACTTTGTGATTGGTTTTCGGTCTTTTGTATTAAATTATACATGCATGCAGTTTTTCGACTTTACTAATTATATATGGTTTATAAACATTATGCATTTGTGTTATTTTATTACTAATGTGCATTAGTAATATTTTGCTCGATGCACCTTCCTGAGGAGAGACGCCAAAAACGACCCCCCCCAACTGAATTTATGCCTTTTAAATTCAAACAAATTTTGATAATATTCGACAGTAAACTGCCAGCATACAGCCTCCTGGCTCAGAACAGTGTTATCTAAACACAACCCCTTCACCTGGTGGATCATATTCTGACCTTTGCCATGACCTCCGGGTCAGGATCCTCGATAGGGTCGGCCCACTCGACGGTGACCACATTACCCCAGACCTTCACCTTCCCGCTCATGAGCCTCCGTCGAGCCTGTGCTGCAGCTTTGTGGTCCTCGTACTCCAGAAAACAGAAGCCCCTGTTCTTTTTCTTATCATCCGGCTGATGGTAAAGGATGACGTCAGTAAGACCCTCTGAGGAAGAGATGAAAGCGTGTTAAATGTAGAAGCACGTGGAGAGGACACCGAGGAACACACACTCATTTCAAAGCAAAGCTCACCTGTGACTTTGGAAAACTCTTCCACGAGCTGTTCCTTTGACTTGCTCTTGGGAATGGAGCCCACAAAGAGTCTGTTGTTTGCCACTGATATACACACGCCAATGTGTTTGCCCGGGCGAATTTCATGATTGTTACACTGGGAGGAGAAAACCAATACTTATGAGTGCAAGCGAGGCTTTACCAAATCAACAGTTGTCCACATTTTTTACCCCTGAAGTGATTATGAGATATGATACTTTAAGACAGAGGCATCAGGTACACACTCATGAATGGACCTGTGTGATATGAGTGTCTTACTAGCTTGACGGCCTCCTGTGCAGCCTCTTTAGTGCAGAACGTGAGGAAGGCGTAGCCCCTATTCAGGCCGCTCAGAGGGTCCATCATCAGACGCAGGTCCCAGATCGGCCCTGCCTTCTCAAACAGAGGCACGAGCTCATCTTCAAACAAGTCCCTCGGGATCTTCCCCACAAAGATCTGCAGCATGGAGAGAACGGATGAGCCAGTCAGTCTGAGCCGGAGCCATACTAAAACACCCCAGAGGCTACAATATGAATTTAATAATTTACTCGAAGTATAAGCAGATGCACTGAAGATTTCAAAACAGGAAGGTGATTCAGGTCTCGCTCTATAATGCCTGATTGTGACCCTGGAGCACAAAACCAGTCAATTTTTATTTTATTGAGATTTATATGCATTATCTGAAAGCTGAATAAATATATTTTAGGACAATATTTGTAAATCTGGAATCTTGAGCGTGCAAACAAATCTAAATATTGAGAAAATCATCTTTAAAGTTGTTCAAATGAAGTCTTAGCAATGCATATTACTAATAAAAAATATATTTACATTAAGAAATAGTTTTAACTCCACAGATTTCGGTGTACCTGCTAACATCCGCTGGGTTTTACAGCAGCCAGACGCTCTTACATGCAGAGGCTGTAGACTCAGATCTTAGCGGTAAACAAAGTTACTCCAGATCAGTGCACACCTCATCATTCAGACAGCCGAGTGATGTGCATTACCTCGGTCCCGACCGTGGGCTGAGCACCCGTGTAGACGGACTCTGGCGGAGGACCGCCGTACTTGCGCTGACCTGTAGTGACATCAAGGGTGTAGCCGGTTCTCTCCAGCAAAGTCTGAAAAACAACCAAACCAATCAACAACGTGGAGTTTTTCCCCATTTAAATTTTTCTGGACCTTTTAGGTTATCATTTAAAAAGCACGTCTAATTAAAACCATGAATTATACATTACATGAAAACAATTATACGTTTAGGTCCCTGTGAAATGTTTTGTTGTTACCTAATTCTGTGTTTTAGCACATCTAATTATTTGAATGCATAAAAACAAGTTTCATTTATTCTTACAATAGCCTTGTGATTTCTTTATTTAATTACTCTATTTTGGATTTGTTTATTAATCATTGCTTGTAAAGTCTACTTGAAGTATAATTCATGTCACAATATCCTAAAAGACATGCTGTTAACTTATTGTATTTTTGGAAAGCACATTAATATTGAATAAACAAAAAAAAAAACAATAGTCTTATGAAATGTTTTGTGTTTTTTCAGAAACTCAGCGTATTTAAATTTTTCTGGTTATCAAAAGAAAGCATAAAACGGTAATGTATTTTTAAATTAATTAAATGTAATTTAATTTGGGCAAATGAATGGGATTTACTATTAAAATTAACCATGGAATAAACACTATGATTATTCCTTAAATAAGGTTATGATCCTTTTAGTAGTACATGCTACTAAACAATAGTAATGTATAGGGTTGGGTATCGTTTGGGGGTTTTTCGATACCAAATCGATACTTTTAAAACGGTACCGGTACCTAAACTGATACTTATTAAATGTTTTTTACTAATTAATAATTGGATTGGCCATTAGCACTAAACACATGGGCCCGGTTTCACAGACACACAGACAGGGCTTAGATTAACCCTAGACTACAACTCTCTTTATCAAAACTTTGATTATTCACTTTTTCTAAATCTTCATCTTTCTCTTCTTCCCTTGCTCGCTTGTACTTATTTGAACAATGCCTGAGACTTGGTGTTACGAGCACTTCCTCGGTCTGTTTGCCTCTTCAAGATTAATCGCTTTATGTATTCCCCAATTGTAAGTCGCTTTAAAAGCATCTGCAAAATGACTACATGTTAAAGTAAACCAGGATTAGATCATAGTTCAATTATGACATTTAAGTAATTTTTATAAACACGCTCAGAAAAAAACAACATTACTGGTGTGCATCTTGACAAAACAAATGCACTGATATATTTTAGGATCAGTCAGTGCACGTTTATTTCAGTTAAAACAGCTCAGTTACATTTTAGTCTAGCTTAGGTTCAAGCCTGGTCTGTGAAACCGGGGGGGGTGATGTGTTTCATTCACACTGGACACTAGAGGACGCCCTCGCACACAACATCCACAGATCCAGTCACAGAAGCAGCGAAGTCTTGATCGATATGGATAAGTAAACAGAAGATATAAACGTTTTGAATGATGAAATAAATACAATAAACTAGTGGTGGGCCGTTATCGGCGTTAACGTGCTGCGTTAACGCGAGACTCTTATCGGCGATAAAAAAAATCTATTCTCAAAGTTGGGTTGAGAGCTGGGTCTATACTACGCAAGCTATGATGACTTTCACCCTGATATTTTAGCGCGGATGTATACCTGGCATTGCACTGTAGCGAGCAGTCTTGAACTAGAGGCTCGCAGTCCGTGATGGACAGATTGTTAACGGCTGGTCTATGTGGTAATACACTCGGGCAGGACATCCAAACGCTCACCTATCATTCATCAACCTCAAATATGGCTTTTCATCTGAAAGATGTATGTAGTAACAACTTTACATGGCCGCTCAATATGATGTTAACCTAGAGAAATGTGCGCTATTGAAGTGTTTTGTGTGGAAGCGCGTTTGCTGCAGGACAGGCTCGGCGCTCACTTGCTCTTAAAATCTCCGTCATTCTTGGTCATACAGATAAAAGTAGCCTAATACATCTTTCGAATCTGTAAAGACTCTACGCTTATTTGTGTGCACTCAGAATAACAACGAAACGTTGCGCTTTTAAGCAAACAGGATGCGCTTTAGGTCTCATGTGAACTTGAGAATTCACTCCGTGTCACCCTCTGCTTCAACCTGTGTGTATGCCTAACGTTACTGTGAAATTACCACATCAGGACGTGGACGTGCTAACATGGATGCAGCTATGAAGCCGCCGGGTTTGCTTCAGGAAAATGTATTTTAAGAAGCTTCCCAACGGAAACTGTAAACAGTTCATCACGACCTCTTATGTAGGCCTACAGTTCAAAATTCATGTTTAACTGAATAAACAGTTAGTAAACACAAGTACATCTTATTGAACATAGTTTATTTTCATCACCAATTATCATAGTAGAACAGCTTTCTCAAGCAGTTTGTGATGCATTTTGGAAACAGGAGATGAGCCCCTGGTCTAATGCGCCACCTGGCTTGAGAAACCCGTTCTCAAAGACTTACTTTTAGTCATTATTTGGGTAGCACACATATTCTGAATGCCTTCGGCAGAATTCAAATGAGCCATTTTAATCTAGATTAATCTAGATTAATTCCAAAATTAATCTAGATTAAAAAAATTAATCTATGCCCACCCCTACAATAAACACACGAATACGACTATGTATAGTGTATCTGTGTTATTCAAGCCATCTCTGGTATTTTCATAATTAAGTATATTTATAATCCATTGCTAATCGATGTATTAGTAGCCCATGGAGTAGTAGTAACGTTAGCTTAGCTAGTTAACGTAAGGTCGTCAGAGCAAGTGTAATTACTGCATTCACGCGCTCCTCGGATGCTCTCATTCCCAGAGTTGTGCTTTTAAGTCTGAATGTGAAAACCGCACACTCGGGTTACTACAAAGATTTGTTGGACGTGTATTAGAGCTTTTTGAATTGAGTTCATGTGTATTTTCTCAGTCGGGAAATTATTTTGCACGTGTGGTGCCGGTGATGATGCTTCTTACGTCCGTTTCGGAGAAACAAAGGACAAATATTTCAACCGATCGCTCAGACATGGCACCGAAATCTGCGTTCTGATTCGGTACATACCGGTTCCATAGGTACCGGTGCCGTGTTGGTACCGGGTTTCAGTACCCAACCCTAGTAATGTATTTCTGCAACAATGTCGGTGTGTCAAAAATTGTCAATGATTATGTCTGATTAATTAATACGTTCACAAATTCGGTGACATTCCGTTTTAAACCGTAAATTCCGTTTTTGTAACAGTGTTCCACATTGCTGAAAGCCCAGTGCTGTTAATATTAAATAGACATCCCAAACGCACCTTCATTTTGTCTTCATCTGGTCCTTTCGTGGACTCCACAACTTTGGTCCCCTGTTTCTCTCTCTGCCTGTAGGTCTTCATCACTCCACAGAGAAAGGCACTTTTGTTCTGTGTGAACGCAAGCGGGAGCGAGTTAGCAAATCCTCCCCACACTGACCGAAAGAGCCGAGCGAGAGCACTTACTTGCACATGGGATAGGTCGCTCTCTTTGAACTGGACAAGGACTTGCAGTGCACCTTCCTCATTGAACTCTTTCAGTGCTTCAATGGCCCTCTCGTCCAGGTCACTGTGCGCCACAAGGCCTGCAGGGAGAAAACCAGGGAAACCTCAGCGTAGCCGAGAGATGTGACGATCTGTGGGAGCGCTTTACCCCCCGTCCAGTCAGGCGTGTGGATTGTACATCAGCGTCACTCAGAGAGAGAGTTCATGTTGTCATCATTTGGACAGGGCGACTTCACCGGGCGCTTGCGATTATGGTATTTTGCTGTCTGATAGTCCAAATATGTCCAGGGGTATGTAACCCCCACATGCACCTTAACAGGCATGCATACAGTAATAATGATCATCCCAGGAGCACCCGGCCTTCGTAATGAGCATCTGTAAGCTGTAGGGGACATCACCTGTCTCAGCTCTAGACAGCTGCCTCTATTGTCCCGGCTTATGCCCAGCTGGCCACCCCCCCTCTTAAACAGCGCAGAGCTAATCCCCAAAAAGACTGCGCTCGGGATCGGACCAGACACGCTCAACTCAGCCTTTTTTTCTGCATCATTTAACAACGCTGCAGTACCCATTTTGCAGTGAAACCACACAAAGTTGCTAATTACCTGCCAATTCCCTACGCAAGAAAACACACGACACGTACATGCATTGAATGTCAATTTTGAGGGTTCAAGTTTTGGCTTACCTGCTAGGTAAATTTCATCTAGCTTTTCGGCAACTTTTTGTGGTAGACCAGCTTCTAATAAAGTGTTGAAGTGGTCAGAATGGGTAACTGCAGCAGACGTGTCCATTGGTTCTTCTGTACCATTCCCATTAATATGCTCTGTGGCCATGTCTCCAGAAATCTGTTCAAATGCAATGAGCCAAATTATTGCAGGTTTTGGTAGACAGTTACACAAATTAAGTGGGTATTCAATTTTATCTATAGGGTTTCTCCATAGTGCATTACCTGCATGCAATGATACAAACGCGCTGAACACTTTCCCCATCACAATCACACATGCATAAAGCATCCTAGCAAACAGCCCCCCCAGAAAAACATCTACAGTCTGTCACTCAGCATGTTTACTGCATGCACAGCGTGAGCAAGCACAGTAAACAAGTGCAGTCCATGTGCTACAACAGAACTAGTTCACTGCGAGCTCCAGAACGATGCTTGTGCACACTAGTCCCAGATTGCAGACCGAGCCGACGTTAAATAGCATCTACACCCTCTGTGTGTGAACACACACACACACACGTTAAGATTATATTGACGCGCGTGCGTCTCAGGCCCTTCACATCCAGCCACACACCAAACGATTACTCGATTAAAAGCTACGAGACGACAACGCATTGCGCAAAACGTGCTCTAATCAGTGAGATAAAAACAGTTTAGCGTGTTAAACGCTATCCACGCGCGTCTCTTCATTAGCATTAGCCTGCTAGCTCAGCAGCGTTATTCACGCACTCTCATACAACATTAGGTTAATGTAGTGTGCAGCCACAAGCTGTAACTACTAACAAAATACAAATATGTACGTGTTTTATGCGTTTAAACGGCCTGTTCTCGCATAGCTGACGTGCCTGGCGACCCCCTCCCCCCGCGGGATCCGCACATTGTTTCCAAACACCGGTAAAATAAAGGCCTCCGCGGCGCGAAACCCCGCGGAATCGAGTCCCGAGCGGCGACACGCTTACCTTGTGCTGTTTCGCGGATTTGTTTGGGTCTGTCGGTGTGAATATGTGTTCTGGGGGCGGTAAATGACTCCCCGGCGGAGCTCCGCTTGATTCCCGATAATATAAAATGGCGGGCGGCGCTGCTCACGCGCGGTGCTCTGTATCAACGGGCTATGCAGCGACGGGGTTTCTGACGCAACCGATCAGGGGCGGGGAGCGCGAGCAGTGTTGCCAAGTCTGCGGGTTTCCCGCGCAATTAGGCTAGTTTATCACTGTTGCCTCAGGTTGTATATTTCATGTGATCAGAATTAACTTTATGCCAGGTATGTTTACACATACGAGGAATTTGTTATAGTGACAGAAGCTCCACAGTGCAACTGAATGACTGTGAATGACACAGACAACAATATACAAATAGACAATGTTCAAAATGGCAAAAACACAATATACAATACAGACAATTATGTGTGAGGTCTGACATGTGCCAATTAGAAATGAAAAGTATGTGTGGTGAATAAATACTGTATAATAGTGTTGTGTGTTCCACGTTTAATGTCAAGTGTTCATGAGATGATTGCCTGAGGGAAGAAACTGTTCCTGTGTCTGGTCGTTCTGGTGCTCAGAGCTCTGTAGCGTCGATCAGACGGTAACAGTTCAAAGAGGAGTGTACTGGATGTGAGGGTCCAGAGATGATGTGAGGGTCCAGAGTGATTTTGTCAGCACTTTTGCTCACTCTGGATGAGTACAGTTCTTGGGTGGGGGGGGTTATACCAATGATTCGCTCAGCAGTCCGGACTACCCTCCGTAGTCTTCTGAGGTCAGATTTGGTAGCTGAGCTGAACCAGACAGTTATTGATGTGCAGAGGACTGATTCAATGATGGCAGAGTATAACTGTATCAGCAGCTCCTGTGGCAGGTTGAACTTCCTCAGCTGGCGAAGGAAGTACAGCCTCTGCTGGGCCTTTTTCACAATGGACTCGATGTGATTGTCCCACTTCAGGTCCTGGGAGATGGTGTTGCCCAGGAATCTGAATGACTCCACTGCAGTCACAGTGTTATTCATGATGGAGAGCGGGGCGGTTTCTCCTGAAGTCCACGATCATCTCCACAGTTTTGAGCGTGTTACGCTCCAGGTTGTTAAGACTGCACCAGACAGCCAGCTCCTTAACCTCCTGTCTGTAAGCAGACTCGACACCGTCCTGAATGAGGCCGATCAGTGTGGTGTGGTCTGCAAACTTCAGGACCTTGACAGAGGGGTCAGTAGAGGTGCAGTCATTGGTGTAGAGAGAGAATAGAAGTGGGGAGAGAACACAGCCCTGAGGAGCTCCAGTGCTGATCGTACGGGTGCTGTACGCCTCACTACCTGCTGCCTGTCTGTCATGAAGCTGGTGATCCACTCACAGACAGAGGTGGGGACGGAGAACTGCGTCAGTTTATTCTGAAGGGTGTCCGGGATGATGGTGTTAAAGGCGGAGCTGAAGATTACAAACAGGATCCTCACATAAGTCCCTGGTCAGTCCAGATGCTGCATCATGAAGCTCTGTCCCATGTTAACTGAATCATCCAAAGACCTGTTTGATCTGTAGGCAAACTGCAGGGGGTCCAGTAAGGCTCCAGTGGAGGCCTTCAGATAGTCTTTCAAATGATTTCATGACCACAGATGTTAGTCATTAAGTCCAGTAATTTTGTGTTTCTTTGGGACGGGGATGATGGTGGAGCATTTGAAGCATGAGGGGACTTCGCACAACTCCAGTGGTCTGTTGAAGATCTTTGTGAAGACGGGGGCCAGCTGGTCAGCACAGGTTTTAAGGCAGGCTGGTGACACACTGTCATATATTTAGTTCCTAAAATGCGATTTCTACCAGGTGAACTGCGGCAAAAAAGGTGTATTTTACCCCCCGGAATGTGATTTTTACTGGGGACCCCTCGAAACGAGATTGGCTAGTTTTGAGCAGCAGCTGTGCTGGATTTATTGTGAATACCTGGCAACCCTGGAATGGCTTTTTCATTTTTTTCAGCAGACTTCAATCATTTGTTTTCGCATAGCACTTGTACAGTAAAATTTCAGTCAGATTTTTGAATGTTTGTCCAATTTTATTTAGTAAATGACCTCTCTTTTTGTTTTAAAGATTTTTTTTACCACTTAAAAGAATATTACGTAATTATTTTGTTTCCTGTTAATCAAATTTCATATGCATATTTACAAAAAATGTCCAAACTTCTTTATTCTTTATTAAGTTGACTTAGACAAGGATATGGAAACTATCATGCAAAAGCAATATTATTATTTTTTTTTTCATCCTTTATTTATTTTATCTCTCAAAGATGATTTCATTTTAGTTTCGATTTTTATTTTGCCATAGGCTATGAAAACATAAATGATAATTTGTTCTAATGTGGCGCTATCACATTTTCTACGTAAAAATTTGTCAAATCATGTAACGTGAATGTCGTTAAGCAGATTTAAAAAAAACGAGTTGAAAGCATAGCGAGCCACGTAAGAGACACTGTTCACAGTGCACATTGACTTAGCCCAAAATAAAACTTGTCACGTATGCAAAAGAGGATTTACCAGTTATTGGTTGCTTATCAGCCTTAGCAAGTGTATCAGCAAATGACAATGTAGTACTTTATATGTAGTGACAGCAGGATCTCCATTGCTAGGGTTAGACTTAATTAGACTGCAAAACCTGGACATTGTGAGTGGAAAATTAAAGCAGATAGACCATGAAGGTGAAATCGCACCTCTTCAGACGACTGAGCATTTCACAAGTCCAATTGAACCAATTGATGCTTCGGAATGGGTTAGTCCATTGGTGGTGGTACGTAAGCGTGATGGAAACATTAGACTTTGCGTAGATCTCCGTGAACCCAACAAGTGTGTGATTATGGATTGCTACCCATTACCTCACATGGAGGATTTGTTTACAGAACTTGCAGGTGCCTCACATTACAGTCAAATTGATCTCAGTTCTGCTTACCACCAGCTGCCTCTCCATCCTGACAGTCGTAATCTGACTGCGTTCATAACGCACGAAGGGCTTTTCCGGTGCCATTCCAAAAAATGATGCAAACAGTCCTAAGGATGGTGTAAAGAATTACTTAGATGACATCATAGTGTATGGTAATTCTCAGCGGACACATGATAAGCACCTCCAAGCTGTTCGTCAAAGGCTAGAGGAGGTTGACTTGCAGATTAACGTTGACAAAAGCTCCTTCAACCAAGCGAGCATTCAGTTTCTGGGCCATGTTATTTCCAAAGAAGGACTACGTCCCAGCCCAGATCACCTGATTGCCATTGCGGAGGCACCTCGACCTACAGACATGGTAGCTTTACGTTCGTTCCTAGGGCTCACTTCATGGTTCAACAAATTTCTTCCGAACTATGCTACTGTGGTTGAACCACTGAGGCAGATTCTCAGAGCTAATGCACAAACACCACTACAGTGGAGTAAAGAAACTGTTGAAAGCTTTGATACACTTAAGAGAATGCTGATGCAGAGCCCTGTTCTTGCTATTTATGGGACCCTTCCCTTACCGTCCCTTCCCTGCCCACATTTATTAGTACAGACGCCTCTGATTACGGCCTTGGCGCTGTTCTGACAGCTAAATCCTGATGGGGTTGAAAGGGGGATAGCTTTTGCATCCAGGACACTATCGACGTCTGAAAGGAAATACTCTGCTGTGGAGAAGGAGGCCCTTGCGTGTGTTTGGGCGGTAGAAAAGTGGAGAACGTATGTGTGGGGACATCGTTTCACCTTAAGGACTGATCGTCAGGCCCTTACCACTCTTCTCTCCACAAGGGGCATGGATAGCTCGTTGGTCTGCGAGGCTCCTGTGCTTCCAGTATGATGTTCAGTACCGACCAGGTAAACAAAATTGTGTGGCAGATTGTCTCTCACGAATGCCGTTGAGCCATACAGACACCACTGCATCCACTGAACAGGACTTAATTTCTGAAATCGCAGAAATTCAGCCGTTTCGGACAGCGTTGCCTCTGGTGGACTTTAAAGCTGAATGCGAGGACTGTCCAGAACGGTCACAGTTACGCCAGACAATTCAGTCAGGTTGGCCTGCAAAAGTTTGTCTCCAGTGACTTCCGTCTATACTTCCCTGTTAGACATGAACTGGCTGTTGAATCTCCATTGAAATCGTTTGATTGTTCCTGTTGCACTGCGGAACGCCTCATTCACTTGGCACACGAGGGACATCAAGGGCTGGTGTGAACCAAACAGCGTCTGAGAGAGCTGTATTGGTGGCCATGAATGGATGATCTTGTTCACACAATCCTATCAGCGTGTGTGACCTGCCAGGCCAGCGATAAATCAGCAAAAACATTCACAGCTCCAATGCAGCCGGTGGAGTTTCCGAAAGGCCCATTTCAACATGTTGCTATTGATATAGTAGGACCATTTGAGAAGGGAGTTACTGTAAGTTTGCAATAACCTTGATTGACTATTTCAGCAAATGGCCAGAAGGGGGTTTTGCGTCATCAGTAACAACAGAGACTGTCCTGAAATTTCTGACCACGATCTTTGCCCGAGAAGGAAACCCCAGTGGTGGTCAAAGTACACAGATCAAGTACTTGAGTAAAAGTACAGATAGGTATACTAAAATATTACTCCAGTAAAAGTAAAAGTACTGCTTTTTCAATTTTACTCGAGTGAAAGTACAAAAGTACTCAATTTTTTATGTACTTAAGTAAAAAAGTACTGATAGACAGATTTATTTTGCAATTTTATATAGACTACACATATTTTTATAATCCTACTGCCCAAAATACCTGGGTTTTTCCCAAAATAACCACTATATAGAGTCAAGATATATATTTTGATGATATGGACTACGTTGATGAGAGTGATGTAGTAATGTTCACTGTGAAGCTTACACTGTCATGTACCTGAGAGAAAACAGATTTCACATCTAATCTTCACCAGGAAGAAAAAAGTGTTTTAGAACTTGTTGTTTTGCAGAACGTCAGTTATATATGACATGAGAATTAGGCCTGAAATTAGGAAGAACATTTTAAGGAAAATCTAATTATATTTTCATAATGATTTTGTTTTTTTCTCAAACCTTGTCTGTGGTGTAAAAACACCCCTGGCCCAATGCCCCCAGAGGGCATCACTTCCCACTCTGATAATTACTGTAGTTACTATGTTCTGAACATCACATCCTTTCTTTTTCCCTCAGATGGAATCTATCTAGGTGGCTGAATAAAGATATTTGGACTTTATATAAAAAAAATTCCTCAACTTAGCACCAGCAAGCTTGTTAGCTAGACAGTTAGCATCAGCTAACAATATTTACTTATTTTCAGTATGGTTATGAATAAACATTCATATCTGTCTACTCGGCTAGTTGATCTAAACAATATAAAAATGTATACTGTTGATAAACAATATAAAAACAGACGTCACATAGGTCTAAATGCATAGCATTTTAATAAAACTGCTAACGTTACAGCAGCGGGGAATATGAACGTGTGTTGTATCTCCCCGGTCCACACCATCCTAACTCGTTCTTGCTCCGAGCGGTCGCGAACCCGGGATTCCGGCGCGAGGCGGGCGCGCCTAACAAGGAACGCCAAAGGCTACAGCCTCTTCGTCAGTCGCTAGAGCGCCTCTTTTTGAGGTGAGGGAGTGAGGTTTACACATAGCCCTTACTGGTATACATCCGTTACACGAGCATCAGTTATTTTATTTAATCGGTGTTATTTTAATGTTTTGTTTTTTGACCTAAAACATAACGTTAGAGACACTGATGTTGATCTGTCTGCATTCAAGCATTTCAGTGGGCTTAAATAGATCACCCTTTACAGCAGATTTAGTTCACAAACAACTGACAGTTTTGACCTAAATATTATTTTCAGTTACAATAATTAATCCTAAAATTCGACATTAGTAACTTACTTTTCACAGCATCAGTAGCGCGCTACGAGATCTCCCGGTTCTTTACTTGTGAGTTCAGTTCACTGAAGAAGACTCGCTCTAAACGGATCATTTGAATCAGTGAGTTTTCGACTCGAGAACAGCTGCAATCGGATCATTGCACCGTGAATGAATCGCTTGTGGCGATTTGCGAACCGATTGAACAGGTTCATTGAAAAGAATCAGTTTGTTCATGAATCAGACACCGCTTCATGTTTCGGAGCACGTGATGTATCACGTGAGTAACGATATGTTTTATGAAATGTAGTGAAGTAAAAAGTACAATCTTATGCTTTGGAATGTAGTGAAGTAAAAGTAAAAGTTACTCAAAATAAAACTACTCCAGTAAAGTACAGATACTTGAAAAATGTACTTAAGTACAGTAACGAAGTAGTTTTACTTCGTTACTGACCACCACTGGGAAACCCCTGCACCATCACAACAGATAATGGACCGCAGTTCACTTCATTTGAATTGGCTGATTTTGTGAAAACGCAGGGAATAAAGCACATAAAGTCAAGTGTTTATCACCCTCAGGCTAATGGGGCCATTGAACGGTTCAACAGGGTGCTTAAAGAATGTCTTCAAGCAGCTGAGGTGGCTCATAAACCATGGAAATCTGCAGTCCTGACCATGTTGAAGAGCTATCGAGCGACACCCCATGCTACTACGGGCGCAGTTGAATGTTCTTCTTCCTGAGGATAGCCCGGATCAATTCATTCAAGTCAGAGCTCGTGTGAAACAACGACAGAACAAAAGTAAACAATACTTCAATACCAAGAAGATATGTAAAGGGTGTAGGTGGATCGCTGCCCTATCTATCTATAAAAAAACAAAAATCTTAAATGGACACTGAATCATGAAATATTCGGTATATGTTATTCTGTGTTATGTTATAAAAGATAAAGGTGCTAGAAGATTGCATTATGCTCCTTTGAATATGCTATTTGAGATAAGTTTTGTTTGAGTAAATAAGCGTATGATAATGATATTTTAAGGGATTTAATTTAAGTAAGGGGGAAATGTTGTGTTGAGAAGTATACAATATTTGATGTTCAATTCATAGTAATCGCTTACTATAATACATGTAATGCGAAACTGCACCACTAGGGGCTCTAGTGTGTTGAGTAATGCGATAAAGAAGAATAAAGTTAAGAGTGATACACTGGAAAGAGTGTGGTCTGTTAAAAAGAGTAAAGACACAACAGCTGTGTCATCTATACCAAAAAAGGAGGCAAAAATTGAAAGATTAAGTGAATATTTGTATTAAATGTTTGGTCAATCGCCAATTAAACAAGGATATGATCGTCCTGTAAGTGTAACAGCAGCAATTACCAATCCTTTGGCTCCCTTTGCAGGCATTTATAACATGTAAAACATAGATGCATCACAAAATTATTAATGGTTTTACTGGTTATAATGGGAATCGTATTGGTTTTAATGGAAACTGTAATGTTGGTCTCTATTGTCAATTGTTTTATTGGTGGCTTGTTAAAACCAATAACGGAATATGTCCCAAAACACACTACAGAAAACCATTTTTAATGGTTAAAACTTGATTTGTAATGATATTTGTGATGGTATTAGAATTTTCTCTGATGTTTCTATTTTTTTTTTATTTGTTACCTCACTGTTTTTATATAATATTTTGTAATTATGAGTTTATTCGTGTTAAAACCATAGCTTTCGTATAAAGGAACATGGAAACTCAGGGAGAATATTAGATGCGTTGGTGGTGGTGAAATTATTACCGACATTTAAACAGGTTATTAAGCTAATTATTTCCCATATATTTACGATGCCATTGGATTAGAGTGCTGTCAATTGCACAGCTCAAATCAGTGTGATTTCGCAGGCTGCAGACCACGTCTCTGTTCATCTAAGTATTACATTATATGTTGAAATACGTTAATGTATGTTGAAAGCTCCTTAGAGTTTGTGCTTGGTTGTGCTATTCAGCCGCGACGCACCAGCGACGCTTAAAATATCAATAGTTATGTATTTTGAATAAAAAGGGGAAAAAGTCAGGCACAGTAGCAATACATTCAAGGTTTCTTCAAGAAGAAACCATGTCAAAGACATGATGCAGTACAGGTCAGAGCCAGCCAGAGAGGGCCACGAGGACTACCAGCAGCCATCGAATATCACTCGGCGGCCATCTTTGAAACACCTCTCGGGCATCCAAATGCAGTTCCTATCACTTAGTATAGGGAAATATCAAATTCTCCAAAACTGTTCACTAAGCTTACGATTAAATCTCACATTTGTATCACCAATGAAATCTGGCAACAGTGTCATAAATGTTTCTTTTGCTCAAATAGCGTTATTAAAAGAGTTTTTTCAGGCTAGATTAGCATGTGCGCGTCTCAGAGCGCTCACTGTTTTAATAGCGACCGGGACTTCTAACGGCCGCGCTGACTTTACCGATTAGCGATTGGCTCTTTCATTCAGAAGGCGGGGCTTCCTGCGATTGAGTGGCCATTGAGTGTTCCTGTGGCTCAGTGGTGGAGCATTGCGTTAGCAGCGCTAAAGGTTGTGGGTTCAATTCCCAGGAACACATATATTGATAAAAACAGTATAGCCTGAATAAGTCGCTTTGGATAAAAGCATCTGCTAAATGCATAAATGTAAATTAAGCGTTGCATTTGTCCCCATTCAAAACTATACGAGTGACACGTCTTAGGTATTCTATAATCTTTGACCAGAATATTCGATAAATCTAATATTCGTTCGTGGGTCGGCATTCCATTGTCAATTTTAAGATTCGAATATCTTCTTTTTTTTTTGAACACCTGGCATCCCAGCAAAACGGTTCTCAACTTGACTGGTTGAACATCTGCACCAGCAACAGACCGTTCGCCAATGAAAGACGTTCGTGCTGACTTATAGCATGCTTCACGAAACATCTATTATAAGCTTAAAATTTCATAGCTTTTCCAGGTTTTTCGATCCCTATAAAAGCAACTGATGCTAAAGATTGGTCTCCCCCTCCTCTAATCACGTTAGTTCCATTGAACTCTATTGGTAACGACAGAACTTGCGACCATAGTTGTTTTTGGGAAACGCACCCCAAGGGCCGGGCCCTTTTTTGACCCCCTGTCAAATTATTACCCCTGTCGTTGAAGTCGCTATCTAATTGGATAATCCTAACCCCTCCCCCACACTTACCCCTAAACCTACCAATACTAGGGGGGTAATAATCTGGCAGGGGTCAAAATTGGGCACAATGTTTTGATTGATCTTAGCGCTTAAGAGCGTTTTCGACAAGTCATTTTACGAACGTTCGTTATTGTTTCACCAAAAATGCACTTAACCGGCTTAACCGAAATGTCCATTTATAGAATGGCTCGTATTTGCTCGTTTATTGAAATGTTAACCTAATGCTGCGTTACAGACAGCTCAGATAATATAATATACATTTAGTCACTTAGCAGACGCTTTTATCCAAAGGCCTTACAAATGAGGACAAGAAGCAATCAAAACCAACAAAAGAGCAAGTCAAGTACTTCTTACTAGAATAGGGGTCAAGATTAGGGGTTTTAAATAATTGTATAATTTATATATTGCTTGTTTATTTTTCAGCAAAATTAGGTTATTGTATTACCGCCTTTGCTTAGTTCTTCCTTATGTTAATGTTAGGCAATAAGCAGCACACTGAGAGATACGAGGTGTTATGGTCACTAGTAACTTCTTGTATTCTAAGTTTTAATTAGTTATATTAATTCACCAAGTATCTTAATAGAGACATATGTGGACTGTTAATATATATGACGTCACATTATAAGACACACAAAGGATATGATGTAGGATGCAGAATAAACTGTATTTTCCTGCGCTCAAATCTAAAGGAAGCGCCGTGTATGGCGTTTGAGGTGATTTGTGAATTAACATAGATTTATAGTCTAAATAAAACAATTTGCAACTGTTACTATTATTACACTTGTATACAAAACATTGCATTGTGCTTGTTATAGATAGGGTGACTATATAAACGGGATGCATTCTTGCCAGGATTTCTATATTGCATTAAATATCCCGGTTTTGACTGTTTGCACTGTGCAGGTAAATCAATATGAGAGCTATAGAGAGCAGAGCAGACGGCTCCTTATGCTTTCAAATTGTTCTCGCGCCTATTTTGGTGTCTTTTTTGATTGGTGCACAACCACACAAACGAAAGAACAAACACGTGTGTATATTTGCATTGCTTTGATCGTTCCTGTAGATCTCACCTTCTAACGTGCAGCGCCATGATTGGTCGATTATGTATAATACATGTTATTAGTCAAACTACTTTGGATGTTTTAGGCAATATAAACAGCACATATGGACCCTAGTTATAGAGTGTGTGACGTCACCGCCGGCAGCTCAGTTTCAGGCATCTTCTTATAAATATCTAAATATTTAATTCTACGATATATGGTGTAAAAGCGTCTGAGTGCTGCCTGGGGCTACTGCAGTAGTATGTTCCTATTAGACGTTGCATGCCCCGGTGACGTATGATGCAGTTACTAAACTCCTCCCTGTCTCCGCTGGGCTCCGCCCACTTTCCCAGCATTTTTCAAATATTGGCAGTTGGTGGAGTTAAGCTCTGACTGTTTAATTACCCTTTAAAAAAAAGAAGACAGTTAAAATAGAATTACAATAGAGTGCTAGAGTATATATTATAATATAAGTATAATATGAATCTACTTTATATGATAATATATGCATAGTACATTCATATTATATTATATTACATCAGATATTATTATATATAGTGTATAATATCTGTAGAGGCATTATTTCCGGGTCCATTGCATGGCTGGGTTTCATCATTTACAGATTTATTTGTATTTTTTATCCATATTTTGAAGAGTTTTTCGTACAATATTTATTTTATTCTTTTTTTCAAGTCATTTAATTTTAAATTCCGCCATATTTTATAAATTCATTTTAAAAAACGAGTAATAAAGTGTACAATCAAAAGCTTTAGTTATAATCCCATTGCACTTGAATACAGGTGCAGGTGTGATCTGCCGACTGTCCTGCAGGGGACCTCGTAATTCGGTCTACGGAGCACGTAGGGATTTAGGATCGAGGATTTTCCAGTGCTACTTAAGCTTACGATGCTTTTGGGAAGCGCAGCCCTGTGTGTTTTGTATCACTAGTGCGGTGTCCGTTCTCGGAGCTTATAAACCTGCCCCTGCCGAAAAACACAACAGAAAAGGTAATGGGTTTAATGGTTATAATGGGAATTGTATTGGTTTTAATGGAAGCTATAATGGTGTCTACTGGTATGTGATGGATTCTATTGGTGGGATGTTAAATCATATTGGAAAAATGCCCAAAACACAATAGAAATGTAATGATAATGGTTATAATGGGAATTGTATTGGTTTTAATGGAAACTATAATGGTGTCTACTGGTATGTGATGGATTCTATTGGTGGGATGTTAAATCCTATTGGAAAAATGCCCAAAACACAATAGAAAATGTAATGGGTTTAATGGTTATAATGGGAACTGTATTGGTTTTAATGGAAACTATAATGGTGTATACTGGTATGTGATGGATTCTATTGGTGGGATGTTAAATCCTATTGAAGAAATGCCCAAAACACACTACAAAATGTATTTGTAATGGTTTTACTGGAAAAAGCTATAATGATATTTTAATGGAAACGTATATTGCACCAAAATGCAGCACTGCACTCCCTTGGGTCCGCAGCAACACACCCGCCAGACGTGAAGTCGATTGGATGAACGCTTCTCGACATAATACAATTTCAAACAGACAGACAGATGCACAGACAGACGCACAGAGATTCCTGCCTTTATTAGAGAGAAGAATATGTTCAGCCTCTCTCTCCGAATATTCGTTGATTACTACCGAAGTTCAAAATAATGGTATTCAGACCAGCCCTACCATCAGTATCTGCAGAAGACACACACACACACACAAACACACACACAGGGACTCCTATATGTGTTCTGGGCCCACTGAACAATATGGACTCAGGCCTAATTGTGTTGTGAGATCAGTTTCTCATTAACATGCACCAAAGTGTGGTGTAAGACTTGAAGACCAGGAGACTCTTCATGGTGTTTTCAGTGGACAGTCCTGACCTTACATAAGTAACACTATCACCAAAAGACCTGAAACCCATCCGGTCCCGAGAACAAGAGACGGGTCAGCACTCATGCACACTTTAATCAGTATCAACAATGACCTGAGAAACAGGCGTTATGATTTCTGTATCTACAGTCATGCAAGTCAAGTACGTTCAATATCTTCTATACATGTTCCACTGAAGAAAGAAATGCATGCATGTTTGCGTTAATATGAGGCTGAGCAAAGGATGACCGTGTGTGATGAAAGAAAACTTCAAAATGGTGGATATTGGTATGATTGGAACATATGTATATAAGGAATGGGCCTTTAATGAAAGCTGTACATGCCCATGCTGTTTTGAAATGTATTATAATAATAACAAATAAAATTAAAGCTGCGAGCAGCATTAAGCGGGGTTCTTGCTTTGAAGGCATCAGGGTTTGCTTTTATGGTGTAGGCCAACCTTGATTCATGGCTGACAGTGAAACACATCGAAAATGGACAACAGGCTCACAGAAACACACACATGTTCAACTGTTTATTGATAATTATTGATCTAGAGAGTCTAGAGAATAGTACTGCATTGATTTGAGGTCATTTACCTTAGAAATACTGTGTTTTGAGGCCTTTTTCACTGTTATAGCGCCACCTATGGTCCGATCTCCATGAAACTTTGCATGCTTGTTAAGAGTCATCTGAAACATGTTTTCACCCAGTTTCGTAAAGTTTTGGATTTTCGTTCAGGTTTTATAGGCCTTTGGTTATATGTGGCCATGCCCCATTTTTAAATGAGCTAATTAAAGCAAACCAAAGGACAAAATTCCAAATTTTTTCGATAATTATTGATCTAGAGCGTCCATAGATTATTACTAAAGTGGTTTGATCGAGGTTGATAAAAAAACCAGAGACTAGTTCGCAAATGTAGTTTTTTGACATATTTATTAATATTTAATTAACGATTTGATTGACAGCATTAGTCCAAGAGGCAAAGTTGCTCAGAATGAGGAGATATAACATATTATATGAAGATCTAGTGTTTTTTGTGAATTATGAACATGCTCAACAATGTGAGGTCATTTTATATGCAAATATAGTGTTTTTGAGAGCTATTTTTACTGTTATAGCGCCACCTATGGTCCGATCGCCTTGAAACTTTGCATGGCTGTTAAGGGTCATCTGACACATGTTTTCACCAACTTTCGTAAAGTTTCAAGTTTTTGTTTAGGTTTTATAGGCCTTTGGGTTTATGTGGCCATGCCCACTTCTTGTAAATGAGCCAATTAAAGCTAACCAAAGGACAAAATTCCACTTTTTTTCGATAATTATTGATCTAGAGAGTCCAGAGATTATTACTGCAGTGGTTTGATCGAGATTGAGAAAAAAACCAGAGACTAGTTCGAAAAAGTAGGTCTTTACAAATTTGTGAATATTTAATTAACGATTTGATTGACACTAATGGTTCTAGAGGCAAAGTTGCTCAATATGATGAGAGCTATCAAATGATATGCATATTGTGTGGATATGTAAAACACCACGTGATTACAGAGCCAAAAATCAAATTAGCGCCAACTAGTGGCCGATTTCTTTCAAAATTCTTACAGACCTTTAGAACAATGAGTGGAACATGCCCATAGAGTTTCGTTTTGATTGACCTCTGCTAACCTTGTCTAACAGGTGTTTAAAATTGTTTGGCCAATGGCGGCCATGTTTTTTGAGATATGCAAATGTCCTTATAATATTTTGTTCCCCTTTGGACAGAGATACTGTATACCAAATTTCAAGTTAATCAGACCAACGGTTTATGCGTTACAGTTTTCCCAATCCTATAGCGCCACCAAGTGGCGAATCTGGTCAATTTTTTTATTTGACCAAAAAACAATGTCATACACATGTGTCCTGAGTTTGGTGAAGATATCTCATTCCGTTCAAGAGTTATAGCTGTTTAAGTGAAATTGGCCCCGCCTCTTTCAAACCTTTTACGCCCTTTGCAAACGTGAGTTGAAATTTCAACTTTTTTCGATAATTATTGATATTCACTTGCCAGAGAACATTTCTGCAGTGGTTTGGTTCTGATTGGGCGAAAAACCTAGGACTAGTTCGCAAAAGTAGGTTTTGAACAAATTTCAAGATGGCGGAAAAACTATCTAGGCGCAAATGAAATCGGAGATAGCCATTTTGTTTTGATTGACCCAAGGATTACAGGGATATAAGACATTTGAGTCTACGACAAACGGTTTAGGAGTTATGAGTCGTTTCGCGTCAGTGGTCGCTATAGCGCCACCTATGGGCCGATTGGGCTGAGAATTTGATAAGCTCTCCTCGATTTTTGGTCTACCTATTGGCAAAGTTTCAAGTTTCTAGGCCTTACGGTTTGGGCTGCACGTTGCGTTTTACGGCAGAAGCAGAATAATAATAATAATAAAAATTCTAACGATTACAATAGGGATTCTGCATTTCATGCAAGAACCCCTAATAATAATAATAATTAAAGCTGCGAGCAGCATTAAGCGGGGTTCTTGCTTTGAAGGCATCAGGGTGTGCTTTTATGGTATAGGCCAACCTTGATTCATAGCTGACAGTGAAACACATCGAAAATGGACAACAGGCTCACAGAAACACACACACACACACATGTTCAACTGTTTATTGATAATTATTGATCTAGAGAGTCTAGAGAATAGTACTGCATTGATTTGAGGTCATTTACCTTAGAAATACTGTGTTTTGAGGCCTTTTTCACTGTTATAGCGCCACCTATGGTCCGATCTCCATGAAAATATTCATGCTTGTTAAGAGTCATCTGAAACATGTTTTCACCCAGTTTCGTAAAGTTTTGGATTTTCGTTCAGGTTTTATAGGCCTTTGGTTATATGTGGCCAGGCCCCATTTTTAAATGAGCTAATTAAAGCTAACCAAAGGACAAAATTCCACTTTTTTTCGATAATTATTGATCTAGAGAGTCCATAGATTATTACTGCAGTGGTTTGATCGAGGTTGAGAAAAAAACCAGAGACTAGTTCGCAAAAGTAGGTTTTTAACATATTTATTAATATTTAATTAACGATTTGATTGACAGCATTAGTCCAAGAGGCAAAGTTGTTCAGAATGAGGAGATATAACATATGATATGAAGATCTAGTGTTTTATGTGAATTATGAACATGCTCAACAATGTGAGGTCATTTTCCATACAAATTTAGTGTTTTTGAGAGCTATTTTTACTGTTATAGCGCCACCTATGGTCTGATCTCCATGAAACTTTGCATGGCTGTTAAGGTTAATGTGACACATGTTTTCACCAACTTTCATAAAGTTTCAAGTTTTTGTTTAGGTTTTATAGGCCTTTGGTTATATGTGGCCACGCCCACTTTTTTAAATGAGCCAATTATAGCTAACCAAAGGACAAAATTCCACTTTTTTCGATAATTATTGATCTAGAGTCCAGAGATTATTACTGCAGTGGTTTGATCGAGATTGAGAAAAACCAGAGACTAGTTCAAAAGTAGGTTTTTGACATATTTATTAATATTTAATGAACGATTTGATTGACAGCTAATGGTTCTAGAGGCAAAGTTGCTCAATATGATGAGAGCTATCAAATGATATGCATATTGTGGATATGTAAACACCACGTGATTACAGAGCCATAAAACTTAGCGCCAACTAGTGGCCGATTTCTTTCAAAATTCTTACAGACCTTAAGGGCCTTGAGTTGAACATGCCCAACGAGTTTCGTTCTGATTGACCTCTGCTAACCTTGTCTAACAGGTGTTTAAAATTGTTTGGCCAATGGCGGCCATGTTTTTTGAGATATGCAAATGTCCTTATAATATTTTGTTCCCCTTTGGACAGAGATACTGTATACCAAATTTCAAGTTGATCGGACCAATGGTTTACGCGTTACAGTTTTCCAATCTATAGCGCCACCAAGTGGTTAATCTGCGCAATTTTTTTTGACCAAAAAAACAATGTCATGACACGTTTCTGAGTTTGGTGAAGATATCTCATTCCGCTTAAGAGTTATAGCTATTTAAAAAATTGGCCCCTCTTTCGAAGTTTTACGCCCTTTAAAAACGTGAGTTAAAATTTCAACTTTTTCGATAATTATTGATATTCACTCTCCAAAGAACATTTCTGCAGTGGTTTGGTTCCGATTGGGCGAAAAACCTAGGACTAGTTCGTAGGTTTTGGACATATTTCAAAATGGCGGCAGAAAAGTCTAGGCGGAAATGAAATCGGAGATAGCCATTTTGTTTTGATTGAGCCAAGGATTACAGTGATAAAGACTTGAGTCGACAAGCGGTTTAGGAGTTATGAGTCGTTTCACGTCGGTGGTCGCTATAGCGCCACCTATGGGCCAATTGCTGAGAATTTGATAAGCTCTCCTCGATTTTGGTCTACCCATTGGCAAAGTTTCAAGTCTCTAGGCCTTACGGTTTGGGCTGCACGTTGCGTTTTCGTGAAAAATAATAATAATAATAATAATTTAATAATTAAAATATGAGCAGCATTAACCGGGTTCTTGCTTTAAAGGCAACAGGGTGTGCTTTTATGGTCTAGGCCAACCTTGATTCATAGCTGACAGTGAAACACATCGAAAATGGACAACAGGCTCACAGAAACACACACATGTTCAACTGTTTTTTTGATAATTATTTATCTAGAGAGTCTAGAGAATAGTACTACATTGATTTGAGGTCATTTACCTTAGAAATACTGTGTTTTGAGGCCTTTTTCACTGTTATAGCGCCACCTATGGTCCGATCTCCATGAAACTTTGCATGCTTGTTAAGAGTCATCTGAAACATGTTTTCACCAACTTTCATAAAGTTTCAAGTTTTTGTTTAGGTTTTATAGGCCTTTGGTTATGTGTAACCAGGCTCCATTTTTAAATGAGCTAATTCTAGCTAACCAAAGGACAAAATTCCACTTTTTTCAATGATTATTGATCTAGAGAGTCCAGAGATTATTACTGCAGTGGTTTGATTGAGGTTGAGAAAACCAGAGACTAGTTCGCAAAACTAGGTTTTGACATATTTATTAATATTTAATGAACGATTTGATTGACAGCATTAATCCTAGAGGCAAAGTTGCTCAGAATAAGGAGACCTATTAAATAATATAAAGAAGTAGTGTTTTATGTGAATTATGAACCTGCTCAACAATTTGAGGTCATTTCTATACAAATATAATGTTTTGAGAGCTCTTTTTACTGTTATAGCGCCACCTATGGTCCGATCTCCATGAAACTTTGCATGGCTGTTAAGTTAATGTGACACATGTTTTCACCAACTTTCATAAAGTTTCAAGATTTTGTTTAGGTTTATAGGCCTTTGGTTATGTGTGATAAATTAGGCCTTTCATAGTATTTGATCATTTTTTTGTGAACGATTTGGTTGACTAATGGTTCTAGAGGCAAAGTTGCTCAATATGATGAGAGCTATCAAATGATATGCATATTGTGTGGATATGTAAAACACCACGTGATTACAGAGCCATAAAACTCGTTAGCGCCAACTAGTGGCCGATTTCTTTCAAAATTCTTACAGACCTTAAGGGCCTTGAGTTGAACATGCCCAACGAGTTTCGTTCTGATGACCTCTGCTAACCTTGTCTAACAGGTGTTTAAAATTGTTTGGCCAATGGCGGCCATGTTTTTGAGATATGCAAATGTCCTTATATTTTGTTCCCCTTTGGACAGAGATACTGTATACCAAATTTCAAGTTGATCGGACCAATGGTTTAGCGTTACAGTTTTTCCATTAGCGCCACCAAGTGGCGAATCTAATAATTTTTTTTTGACCAAAAAAGTCATGAACACGTTTTCAGTTTGGTGAAGATATCTCATTTCGCTTAGAGTTATAGCTATTTAAGTAAAATTGGCCCTTTCGAACGTTTTTGCCAAAACGTGAGTTATTTCAACTTTTTTCGATAATTGATATGCACTCTCCAAAGAACATTTCTGCAGTGGTTTGGTTCCGATTGGGCGAAAACCTAGGACTAGTTCGCAAAAGTAGGTTTTGACATATTTCAAAATGGCGGCAGAAAAGTCACAGGCGGAAATGAAATCGGAGATAGCCATTTGTTTTGATTGAGCCAAGGATTACAAAGTGATATAAGACACGTCTACGACAAGCGGTTTAGGAGTTATGAGTCGTTTCACGTCGGTGGTCGCTATAGCGCCACCTATGGGCCAATTGGGCTGAGAATTTGATAAGCTCTCCTCGATTTTTGGTCTACCCATTGGCAAAGTTTCAAGTCTCTAGGCCTTACGGTTTGGGCTGCACGTTGCGTTTTACGGCGGAAAAATAATAATAATAATAATAATAATAATAATAATAATTAAAGCTGCGAGCAGCATTAAGCGGGGTTCTTGCTTTGAGGGCATCAGGGTGTGCTTTTATGGTCTAGGCCAACCTTGATTCATAGCTGACAGTGAAACACATCGAAAATGGACAACAGGCTGACAGAAACACACACACAAACACATGTTCAACTGTTTATTGATAATTATTGATCTAGAGAGTCTAGAATAGTACTCATTGATTTGAGGTCATTTACCTTAGAAATACTGTGTTTTGAGGCCTTTTTCACTGTTATAGCGCCACCTATGGTCCGATCTCCATGAAACTTTGCATGCTTGTTAAGAGTCATCTGAAACATGTTTTCAACTTTCATAAAGTTTCAAGTTTTTGTTTAGGTTTTATAGGCCTTTGGTTATGTGCCAGGAATTTTAAATGAGCTAATTTAGCTAACCAAAGGACAAAATTCCACTTTTTCGATAATTATTGATCTAGAGTCCAGAGATTATTACTGCAGTGGTTTGATCGAGGTTGAGAAAAACCAGAGACTAGTTCGAAAGTAGGTTTTGACATATTTATTAATATTTAATGAACGATTTGATTGACAGCATTAATCCTAGAGGCAAAGTTGCTCAGAATAAGGAGACCTATTAAATATATAAGAAGTAGTTTTGTGAATTATGAACATGCTCAACAATTTGAGGTCATTTTCTATACAAATATAGTGTTTTGAGAGCTCTTTTACTGTTATAGCGCCACCTATGGTCCGATCTCCATGAAACTTTGCATGGCTGTTAAAGTTAATGTGACACATGTTTCACCAACTTTCATAAAGTTTCAAGATTTTGTTTAGGTTTTATAGGCCTTTGGTTTATGTGACCAGGCCTTTTAAATGAGCTAATTCTAGCTAAAGGACAAAATTACTTTTTCGATAATTATTGATCTAGAGTCCATAGATTATTACTGCAGTGGTTTGATCGAGATTGAGAAAAAACCAGAGACTAGTTCGCAAAAGTAGGTTTTGACATATTTATTAATATTTAATGAACGATTTGATTGACACTAATGGTTCTAGAGGCAAAGTTGCTCAATAATGAGAGCTATCAAATGATATGTGTGGATATAACACCACGTGATTACAGAGCCATAAAACTCGTTAGCGCCAACTAGTGGCCGATTTCTTTCAAAATTCTTACAGACCTTAAGGGCCTTGAGTTGAACATGCCCACGTTTCGTTCTGATTGACCTCTGCTAACCTTGTCTAACAGGTGTTTAAAATTGTTTGGCCAATGGCATGTTTTTGAGATATGCAAATGTCCTTATAATATTTTGTTCCTTTGGACAGAGATACTGTATACCAAATTTCAAGTTGATCGGACCAATGGTTTTACGCGTTACAGTTTTTCCAATATAGCGCCACCAAGTGGCGAATCTGATTGACCAAAAACAATGTCATACACGTTTCATGAGTTTGGTGAAGATATCTCATTTGCTTAAGAGTTATAGCTATTTAGTAAATTGGCCCCTCTTTCGAACGTTTACGCCTTTAAAAACGTGAGTTAAAATTTCAACTTTTTTCGATAATTATTGATATTCACTTCAAGAACATTTCTGCAGTGGTTTGGTTCCGATTGGGCGAAAAACCTAGGACTAGTTCGCAAAAGTAGGTTTTGGACATATTTCAAAATGGCGGGCAGAAAAGTCTACAAATGAAATCGGAGATAGCCATTTTGTTTGATTGAGCCAAGGATTACAGTGATATAAGACACTTGAGTCTACGACAAGCGGTTTAGGAGTTATTTTTCACGTCTGGTCGCTATAGCGCCACCTATATGGGCTTGATAAGCTCCTCGATTTTTGGTCTACCCATTGGCAAAGTTTCAAGTCTCTAGGCCTTCGGTTTGGGCTGCCGCGTTATTATGTGGAAAATAATAATAATAATAATAATAATGTTAATAATAAATCTTAACAATTACAAATTCTGCACTTTGCAGAATAATAATAATAATATAATAAAAATCTTACAATTACAATAGGGATTCTGATTTGCAGAATAATTAAAGCTATGCAGCATTTGCGGGTTTGCTTTGAGGGCATCAGGGTGTGCTTTTATGGTCTAGGCCAACCTTGATTCATAGCTGACAGTGAAACACATCGAAAATGGACAACAGGCTCACAGAAACACACACACACACATGTTCAACTGTTTATTGATAATAATTGATCTAGAGTGTCTAGAGAATAGTACTGCATTGATTTGAGGTCATTTACCTTAGAAATACTGTGTTTTGAGGCCTTTTTCACTGTTATAGCGCCACCTATGGTCCGATCTCCATGAAACTTTGCATGCTTGTTAAGAGTCATCTGAAACATGTTTTCACCAACTTTCATAAAGTTTCAAGATTTTTTAGGTTTTATAGGCCTTTGGTTATGTGTTACCAGGCCCCTTTTAAATGAGCTAATTCTAGCTAACCAAAGGACAAAATTCCACTTTTTCGATAATTATTGATCTAGAGTCCAGAGATTATTACTGCAGTGGTTTGATCGAGGTTGAGAAAAAACCAGAGACTAGTTAAAAAGTAGGTTTTGACATATTTATTAATATTTAATGAACGATTTGATTGACACATTGTCCAGAGGCAAAGTTGCTCATCATGAGAGATCTATAAAATGATATGCATATTGTGTGGATAAGTTAAACACCGTGATTACAGAGCCATAAAATGTTAGCGCCAACTAGTGGCCGAGTTCTTTCAAAATTACAGACCTTAGCCATGAGTTGAACATGCCCAAAAGAGTTTAGTTCTGATTGACCTCTGTTAACCTCTGTTAACCTTGTCTAATATGTGTTTAACATGGTTTGGCCAATGGCGCCATGTTTTTGATATGCAAATGTCCTTATATTTTGTTCCTTGACAAAGATATATACCAAATTTCAAGTAAATCGACGGTTTATGTTACAGTTTTCCCAATATTATAGCGCCACCAAGTGGCGAATAGTAAAAAATTTATTTGACCACATCAATGTCATACACATGTGTCCTGAGTTTGGTGAAGATATCTCATTCCTTTCAAGAGTTATAGCTATTTAAGTGAAATTGGCCCCTCAAATTTTACGCCTTTGCGAACCTGAGATGAAATTTAAACTTTTTCGATAATTATTTATATTCACTTGCCAGAGAACATTTCTGCAGTGGTTTGATTCGATCGGGGAAAAACCTAGGACTAGTTCGCAAAAGTAGGTTTTAACATAATTGAGAATATTTAAATAACACTTTGATTGATGGAAACTAGAGACAAAGTTGTTCAGAATGAGTGTTCTATCATATGATGTAAAGATTGTGTGTATGTTTGATATGAACGTTTTTTACAATTTACGTTTAATACAATTGAAATATTGTGTTTTGAAGCTTCTTTTACTGTTATAGCGCCACCTATGGTCGATCGCCATGAAACTTTGCATGGCTGTTAGGTCATCTGACACATGTTTTCACCAACTTTCGTAAAGTTTCAAGTTTTGGTTTAGGTTTTATAGGCCTTTGGGTTTTGTGTGGCCACGCCCACTTTTAAATGAGCCAATTAAGCTAACCAAAGGACAAAATTCACTTTTTTCGATAATTATTGATCTAGAGTCCAGAGATTATTACTGCAGTGGTTTGATCGAGATTGAGAAAAACCAGAGACTAGTTCGAAAAGTAGGTTTTGAAATTTGTGAATATTTAATGAACGATTTGATTGACACTAATGGTTCTAGAGGCAAAGTTGCTCATTATGACAAGACCTATCAAACGATATGCATATTGTGTTATGTAAAACACCACGTGATTACAGAGCCAAAAAACAGCGCCAACTAGTGGCCGATTTCTTTCAAAATTTACAGACCTTAAGGGCCATGAGTTGAACATGCCCAAGAGTTTCGTTCTGATTGACCTCTGCTAACCTTGTCTAATAGGTGTTTACAATTGTTTGGCCAATGGCCATGTTTTTGAGATATGCAAATGTCCTGCCTTTTGTTCCCCTTGGACAGAGTTACTCTATACCAAATTTCAAGTTAATCGGACCACGGTTTATGTTACAGTTTTTCCAATCTTATAGCGCCACCAAGTGGCTAAGCTACAATTTTTTTTATTTGACCAAAGAATAATCTCATTATGTCCTGAGTTTGGTGAAGATATCTCATTCCGTTCAAGAGTTATAGCTATTTAAGTGAAATTGGCCCGCCTCTTTTTTACGCCCCTTTTTCAGTGAGTTGAAATTTAACTTTTTTCGATAATTATTGATATTCACTTGCCAGAGAACATTTCTGCAGTGGTTTGATCGATCGAGCGAAAAACCTAGGACTAGTTCGCAAAAGTAGGTTTTGACAAATTTCAAAATGGCGGAAAAACTATCCAGGCGCAAAATGAAATCAGATAGCCATTTTCATTTGATTATTGAGATTCCAAAAATGTAAAGTTTTTGAATTTTCGACATCGGTTTTATGGCCAAAATGTCTGAAAATCTAGTATTTTGCTCTGTAGCGCCCCTATTAGCCGATAGGCGAGCCTTTGATACTGTTCCGCCACTCTACAATCTGACCAAATTTCAGTTCTCGCCTTACGGTTTAGCTGCGTTCAGTTTTGGAATAATAATAATAATTAAGCAAGCAGCATTTAAGCGGTTCTTGCTTTGAGGGCATCAGGGTGTGCTTTATGGTCTAGGCCAACCTTGATTCATAGCTGACAGTGAAACACATCGAAAATGGACAACAGGCTGACAAAACACACATAAACACATGTTCAACTGTTTATTGATAATTATTGATCTAGAGAGTCTAGAGAACAGTACTGCATTGATTTGAGGTCATTTACCTTAGAAATACTGTGTTTTGAGGCCTTTTCACTGTTATAGCGCCACCTATGGTCCGATCTCCATGAAACTTTCATGCTTGTTGAGTCATCTGAAACATGTTTTCGTAAAGTTTGGGATTTTCGTTCAGGTTTTATAGGCCTTTGGTTATATGTGGCCAGGCCCCATTTTTAAATGAGCTAATTAAAGCTAACCAAAGGACAAATTTCCACTTTTTTTCGATAATTATTGATCTAGAGAGTCCAGAGATGATTACTGCAGTGGTTTGATTGAGATTGAGAAAAAAACCAGAGACTAGTTCGCAAAAGTAGGTTTTTGACATATTTGTGAATATTTAATGAACGATTTGATTGACAGCATTAATCCTAGAGGCAAAGTTGCTCAGAATAAGGAGACCTATTAAATTATATATAGAAGTAGTGTTTTATGTGAATTATGAACATGCTCAACAATTTGAGGTCATTTTCTATACAAATATAGTGTTTTTGAGAGCTGTTTTTACTGTTATAGCGCCACCTATGGTCCGATCGCCATGAAACTTTGCATGGCTGTTGAGGGTTATCTGACACATGTTTTCACCAACTTTCATAAAGTTTCAAGTTTTTGTTTAGGTTTTATAGGCCTTTGGTTATGTGTAACCAGGCTCCATTTTTAAATGAGCTAATTCTAGCTAACCAAAGGACAAAATTCCACTTTTTCGATAATTATTGATCTAGAGTCCAGAGATTATTACTGCAGTGGTTTGATCGAGGTTGAGAAAAACCAGAGACTAGTTCGCAAGTAGGTTTTGACATATTTATTAATATTTAATTAACGATTTGATTGACACTAATGGTTCTAGAGGCAAAGTTGCTCAATATGAGAGAGCTATCAAATGATATGCATATTGTGTGGATAAGTTAAACACACGTGATTACAGAGCCATAAAATCGTTAGCGCCAACTAGTGGCCGATTTCTTTCAAAATTCTTACAGACCTTTAGGCCATGAGTTGAACATGCCCACCGAGTTTTGTTCTGATTGACCTCTATTAACCTTGTCTAATAGGTGTTTAAATAGTTTGGCCAATGGTGCCATGTTTTTGAAACAAATTTCCTCATAGTATTTTGTTTTTTGGACAGATACTGTATACTAAATTTCAAGTCGATCGGACTAACGGTTTATGTTACAGTTTTCCAATCTTATAGCGCCACCAAGTGGCAAGCTGCGCAATTTTTTTTGACCAATATGTCATAAATAAGTTTCCAAAGTTTGGTGAAGATATCTCATTCCATTCAAGAGTTATAGCTCTTTGTAAAATTGGCCCCGCCTCTTTCGATTGTTTTACGCCCTTTTCAAACGTGAGTCGAAATTTCTTTTTTCAATGATTATTGATCTTAACTTCTAGAGAACATTTCTGCAGTGGTTTGGTTCCGATCGGGCGAAAACCTAGGACTAGAAAGTAGGTTTTGACAAATTTCAAAATGGCGGAAAAACTATCTAGGCGAAATGAAATCGGAGATAGCCATTTCATTTGATTGACCCAAGGATTCCAATGTAAAGTTTTGAGTTTTGACTATCGGTTTTGAGCTAAGGCCAAAAAGTCTGAAAATATGGTGTTTGCTCTGTAGCGCCCCTATGCCGATAGGGGCGAGCCTTTTTATGTTCACGACTACCATGACCAAATTTCAGTTTTATTGGGCTGACGTTCAGTTTTGTGAATAATAATAATAATAATAATAATAATAATAATTCCTTACAATTACAATAGGTTCTGCAATGCAAGAACCTTAATAATAATAATAATATCTTAACAATTATTTTCTGCACTTTGCAAGAACTAATAATAAAATCTTTTACAGATTCTGCCGTTGCAGAACCCTAATTAAAATACAGCATTAGCGGGGTTCTTGCTTTGAAACATCATGCTTTTGTACATTGATTCATGAGTGAACACATCGAAATGGACAACATACACAGACACACACACGTTCAACTGTTTATTGATAATTATTGATCTAGAGAGTCTAGAATAGTACTGCATTGATTTGAGGTCATTTCTTAGAAATACTGTGTTTTGAGGCCTTTTCCTGTTATAGCGCCACCTATGATCCGATCTCCATGAAACTTTGCATGCTTGTTAAGAGTCATCTGAAACATGTTTTCACCAACTTTCGTAAAGTTTCAAGATTTTGTTTAGGTTTTATAGGCCTTTGGTTATATGTGACCAGGCCCCCTTTTTAAATGAGCTAATTCTAGCTAACCAAAGGACAAAATTCCACTTTTTTTCGATAATTATTGATCTAGAGCGTCCATAGATTATTACTACAGTGGTTTGATCGAGGTTGAGAAAAAAACCAGAGACTAGTTCGCAAAAGTAGGTTTTTAACATATTTATTAATATTTAATGAACGATTTGATTGACAGCATTAGTCCAAGAGGCAAAGTTGTTCAGAATGAGGAGATATAACATATGATATGAAGATCTAGTGTTTTATGTGAATTATGAACATGCTCAACAATGTGAGGTCATTTTCCATACAAATGTAGTGTTTTTGAGAGCTATTTTTACTGTTATAGCGCCACCTATGGTCTGATCTCCATGAAACTTTGCATGGCTGTTAAGGTTAATGTGACACATGTTTTCACCAACTTTCATAAAGTTTCAAGATTTTGTTCAAGTTTTATAGGCCTTTGGATATGTGTGACCAGGCCCCCTTTTTAAATGAGCTAATTATAGCTAACCAAAGGACAAAATTCCACATTTTTTCGATAATTATTGATCTAGATCGTCCAGAGATTATTACTGCAGTGGTTTGATGAGATTGAGAAAAACCAGAGACTAGTTCGCAAAAGTAGGTTTTGACATATTTATTAATATTTAATTAACGATTTGATTGACAGCATTAGTCCAAGAGGCAAAGTTGTTCAGAATGAGGAGATATAACATGATGATATGAAGATCTAGTGTTTTTGAATTATGAACATGCTCTCAATGTGAGGTCATTTTCCCATACAATTAGTGTTTTGAGAGCTATTTTTACTGTTATAGCGCCACCTATGGTCTGATCTCCATGAAACTTTGCATGGCTGTTAAGGTTAATCTGACACATGTTTTCACCAACTTTCATAAAGTTTCAAGATTTTGTTCAAGTTTTATAGGCCTTTGATATGTGGACCAGGCCCCTTTTTAAATGAGCTAATTATAGCTAACCAAAGGACAAAATTCCACATTTTTTCGATAATTATTGATCTAGAGCGTCCATAGATTATTACTACAGTGGTTTGATCGAGGTTGAGAAAAAAACCAGAGACTAGTTCGCAAAAGTAGGTTTTTGACATATTTATTAATATTTAATTAACGATTTGATTGACAGCATTAGTCCAAGAGGCAAAGTTGTTCAGAATGAGGAGATATAACATTTGATATAAAGATCTAGTGTTTTATGTGAATTATGAACATGCTCAACAATGTGAGGTCATTTTCTATACAAATTTAGTGTTTTTGAGAGCTATTTTTACTGTTATAGCGCCACCTATGGTCCGATCGCCATGAAACTTTGCATGGCTGTTAAGGGTCATCTGACACATGTTTTCACCAACTTTCGTAAAGTTTCAAGTTTTTGTTTAGGTTTTATAGGCCTTTGGGTTTATGTGGCCACGCCCACTTCTTGTAAATGAGCCAATTAAAGCTAACCAAAGGACAAAATTCCACTTTTTCGATAATTATTGATCTAGAGAGTCCAGAGATTATTACTGCAGTGGTTTGATCGAGATTGAGAAAAACCAGAGACTAGTTCAAAAGTAGGTTTTACAAATTTGTGAATATTTAATTAACGATTTGATTGACACTAATGGTTCTAGAGGCAAAGTTGCTCAATATGATGAGACCTATCAAATGATATGCATATTGTGTGGATATGTAAAACACCACGTGATTACAGAGCCAAAAATCAAATTAGCGCCAACTAGTGGCCGATTTCTTTCAAAATTCTTACAGACCTTTAGAACAATGAGTGGAACATGCCCATAGAGTTTCGTTTTGATTGACCTCTATTAACCTTGTCTAATAGGTGTTTAAAATTGTTTGGCCAATGGCGGCCATGTTTTTTGAGATATGCAAATATCCTTATAGCCTTTTGTTCCCCTTCGGACAGAGATACCGTATACCAAATTTCAAGTGGATCGGACCACCGGTTACCCTGGAACAGTTTTTTTGTGTTTTTAGCGCCACCAACTGGCAAATCTGCGCATTTATTTTTTTTTGACCAAAGATCTTTGTCATTTACATGTGTATCAAGTTTGGTGAAGATATCTCATTTTGTTCAAGAGTTATAATTTTTTAAGTAAAATTGGCCCCCGCCTCTTTCGAACGTTTTTACGCCTTTGCAATATTGAGTGAAATTTCAACTTTTTTCGATAATTATTGATATTCACTATCCAGAGAACATTTCTGCAGTGGTTTGGATCCGATCGGGCAAAACCTAGGACTAGTTCGCAAAAGTAGGTTTTGGATATCACTCAAGTTTGGCGGAAAAAACGGGCCCCTGAGACCCCAAATCACAGGGGGTTTTTCGATTTTCCCTGACCCAAGGATTCCAAATATGTTAAAATTTGAGTCTACGACAAGCGGAGTTATTAGCACTTTCTTTTTGCTGTAGCGCCTTTGATAAGCTCTCCTCGATTTTTGGTCTACCCATTGGCAAAGTTTCAAGTCTCTAGGCCTTACGGTTTGGGCTGCACGTTGCGTTTTACGGCAGAAAAATAATAATAAAAATAATAAAAATCCTTACAATTACAATAGGGATTCTGCACTTCGTGCAAGAACCCATAATTAAAGCTGCGAGCAGCATTTAAGCGGGCTTCTTGCTTTGAGGGCATCAGGGTGT
>CM050412.1:71137731-71206091 GCA_027564155.1 Gymnocypris eckloni scoliostomus | reverse complement strand
GTGGATAAAGTGTAAAATTTCTCCATTTAAACATTTGTTATGTTCTCTATGTTTTGGTTGCCGTTACAAAGAACAATGACAATAAACAGGGAACAGGACAGAACAGGGACAGGCTTTCAGACATCAATAAATAAGCTAGAAACATCTTAAAAATTGTTCATGCAATAATTTTTGAAAGTCTTCTGAAGCCATACTATACCTTTGTGTGAGAAACAACTCTGAATTTAAGTCACTGTAAAATTTGTTCTTTTAAATGTGAATCTTTTCAATGAGTCAGTTGATCTAGTTCCCAAATGAATTAACAATTCAAACAGACAGCAATCGATAACAGGAAAAGCCTGAAAACAGCAAACAATATACCATCTTAGTTATTGTCTCAGTTATTGATTGGAGAGAAAACTACCAAAGGACCTCAGTATTATTACTGTAATGTATACATTGGCAGATTTTGTACTTTGTTATGGATTACTTTTTTTTAGCAGAAGCTTTAAGATAATAATTCGCATTTTCGATAAAATCATTTTTTTATGCAGAAAAGTACAAGTCTGCATCAAATCTGGAGGTTATTTAAGTGATCAAAACAATAAAATATGAAAATACTTAAAAAGGCAGTGCTGAAGTGCCCAGTGAATGTGAATAAGAGTGGAGAGTATTTTGTTAATGTATTTATGGACATTAGGGTCCTCCCTGTCCATTTCTTCACCATTTACTATAAAGAAAGGGACACAATATGTGCTTCATGCAAATAGTCTCTCTCTCCTCTTTGCTCAACCTTCGTTCTCAGTTGCAATGAAATATCATTGGGTCTGTAATGGACACTGACTCTAAAGAGAATGGAAATGCAGGCATGAGTGGAATATAGATTAGAGAGTAAAGCATATCCTTCAGCAAGACCATGAAAAAGCTGTGACATCGGCTCTAGTGGGGCATTTGAAGAAAAGATTGGAAAAGAGAGGGAAGGGCAGATGGAAGTGTCACCTTGAGAAGAAGCAAAGGGAGGGAGGGGGAGAAACCAGCGGCAACACTTTTCTCTCTCGACACATAACGCTGCACCTTTCTCCCTAAAGAAAAAACATACACTGAATTAAGTCGCTGAATGTCCTTTAAGGAATCATCGTTAAAACGGCTCTATCAGCAGCACATGTGACTGTATCTGGTTAATTATAAAAGACAAAATAAAAAAATTCCTTAGCAAACAAAAATGACAGTAATACTGTACATTTACAAAGGGTTAGCATGTTGTCAGGCTAAGCAGTATGCTACTCCAAAGCTGTGTTTACGCCTGGTATTAAGCTAGGTTTTAGTCAATCGGATAACAAGTAGATGGAAACAGTATACACACGCTGTTTTAATCTTTTGTCCACTATCCTGATTTATTTGAGATATCTATGGGCTTTTTCTGATCTTTCAATATAACATTGCGAAATAAGCTTGTACAATTTACTTATGAATGCAAAAGGACAATGGAAAATGATACAGAGATCAACAGTTTTTGCTTCTGCTCTAATAGCATAAGCGTTTACACTACGAAAGCAATCTGGTTGAATCCACTACCTCTGGAAAACCCCATTTAAATCTCTATTTAACATTGTCCACTTGTGATTGGATCGACCAAAACATACCTTAATACGAAGTGTAAATGGCTTATTAAGCGCAAAAAATTATTGGAGAAAATATTTTCTGTAAAATCAATAAAAAAAAAACATGACATTTCTCTAATCTCAAATGTGTAAGTAAATGCATTTTGCACTAGTTATGCAATAATTCCTTTGGTCGATTTTTTTTTAAATAACTGGCTTTGCATGATAATGGAGTTAAAAAGTGTATATGTGTATATATAGTATATATGCCTTTTGTAAGTAAACCAGAATGTTCCTCCAAACAGTCCTAGATGATTACAATGCATCTTACTGCCAATTTCTGTCAGTCCTTCATTCTCTTGTTCACTGTCATTGTAGCATTTTCTTCATTATTTTAAACCCATTTACAATTTTCACACATTCATTGCATTCCTCTTATACTGTACTCGCATCCAAATTTCACTCATTCATCCATCGCTCCCTTAGCTCTCAACATTCATTTATTTATTCCCATGCCTCGTTTCTACTCATCCAAGTCAATCCCTGCTGCTGTTCCACAGGCTTAAGTGTCTAAACTAAGTGTGTTCATGTGAGAGCTTGTATTAGAAAGCATGTATTGATCTGAGCAGCTGTGACTGATCAGTCAGGACTCAGGCAGGTGTCTCCCGGGTGTAGTGCAGCGGCAGTTGAGGGATCGAAATCATCTCAGTAGGGGATTTTACCTGAGATGTACACCCTTAAAGGAGAAGTGTGTAATTTAGTGTTACAATACGGTCTCCTACCCCTGTTTAATTTAGAGGGATGGAGAAACCCGATTGACCCACTTTACTTCCAAAACAAGCCATTTTATTACATATGTAAACACAAGCCTACAATTGATTTACTCTTTTTACAACAAATACAATATCTAATACCCCATCAACACTGAAATCAACCAGTATGCCACAATTATATACAAAAATAGTATCAGATTTTATATTTACCTTGGTATTAAATTATAATATGGTAATATTCCAGTGTATTTTCAGAGAATACCATGGTGTTACCACAATTCCAGTGTCCAAAAACCACATCCAAATAATCATGGCACTTTTTTGTTAGCACAGGGAAACACATACATACATTTCTGCCAACTGTGGCCAGATCTGCACTGAAATATGTCTGTGTACTATAAACACCAGAATCCAATATTTGTAGCCACCCACAGTCTAAGAGAGAGGTTAGGCTGAGGTAAAAGCAAAGCTGCTGTGTGGTATTGTGGCATGAAACCTCGGCTGATTTCACGCAGAGCTTAACCGCTTTGACCATGTAATAGAGTGGAGAAAAGAACAAAATAATCATTCTCCCCTTCTCCACATCCCTCTGTCCCTCTTGACCAAGAATCACTGTTCCTCTCGGAGCAAACAGAGGCTCGGAGCGAGCACGCTGGTATTATTGTGTGATACAAGGCTAAGACCGTGTCTTTCTGGCTTTTGTGGTACAATAATGCACCCTAAGAATGAGCTACAGTCACAGAGATTCTGTATATTGCCCATTTATTTTCTCTGACAATTAGGATGTGATTTATAGCAATAATTTATAGCAACCCTTATGTTTTTCTACCTCGTGAATAATCTTTGGGAAAATAATTAGTCATTATTCATTTATTATTAAAATTTGTTTTATTATTTATTATTTTATACATTTGATCTTTAATACAGTACCATAATGAAAAAACTGTTTTTAAAGAGGTCATGAACTGCCTTTTTTTATTATGTTATACTGTTTTGTGAGGTCCACTTATAATGTTATCAAGTTTTTTTTTATATCAAAAAACCTAATTTAGAAGTAATATGCTATTTTCTGTCCTGTTTTTTACCTCTGCTCATCAGAACGCTCTGTTTGAATAGGCGTGGATGATTGTAGACTAGGAAGTAAACACCCCCTTCTATGATTGACTTGTGTATGTTTGACAGTCTACGTCCTTCACAGATAGACGCTGCTTTGATTTAAGTTGGTGGTGGTTGAGGAGAGACCCCTCTACATGATTGTAAAGCACTTTGGGTGTACAACAATACATAATAAAGCGCTATATAAATGCACCATTCATTCATTCATTCATAAGTTAAAATGCACAAATACTCAGTCCATATCAAATAATCTGTAAAAACAGACAAAGCAGTAGTCATCACATTATAAAAACAGTTACTCACACTTTTGTGTTGCGATATTATGGTCGGATCCAATATAGCGGCACAGCATCGTCTTTCAGTTTCCATCTTTTTGAAAATCCTGTGTCGAATTGTGCTTTGTTTGTGAACGAATCTGCAGAAAATAAAGAGAATGAAGGACTGAGTTCTTACTGACTGACTAATCTTCATTAAAAATTAAGTTAATTCACTCTTTCCTAATGTTGGGATCAGAAGGAATGCGATGCCAAGACTGTTTCTCCACAACTTGGCACTGTACATTATCTTGTTTTCTTTAGAGCATCTTTATTGTTTGGTTTCTGCGTAGACATGCATTCGGTGTAGAAGCAGGCGTTGATCTTCTGTGGAGGAGGGGTTTAGCCCACACTATTACGTCATAAAGTGGTACAATCCACAAGCTGTCATTTTGGCAGACTAGCTTCAATATAGGCTGTTTTTAGACTAACAAGAAAGATTTGGGTTCTGAAATTTGCAGGATGTTTTTATAGTAAAATTACATCTTGTATGTCAAAAGATCAAGGGAATTTTGATTTCACAGTTCATGACCCTTTAACCCTTGGGTACTTGTCAGCTATTCAAGCAGACAGACCAGCTGGCTGAAAAGCTAAACCAGTTAAACACCAACTTGATCCAGCCTAAACAAGCCTAAAGTTATCTGGACTCAAACCTTACCAAATTAGATAAGTTCGTCTGTTTGAATGGTTTTAAAGGGTTTTAAGACACCAGAGAGGCTAAGAGACCACATAAACCAGCTAAATACCAGATTGGCTGGTTTAAGCATTTTATTTTCTTTCAGTTTGACTATAGTGTACATTCTGCAATTATTCACCTGTTACATTAAATCGCTACCTTCATTAAAAGTGAAATTGTTGCAATAATAATGGAATTCTGTTTATTCAAACCAGCTGGCTGTAAGAATCCTGCTGTGTAAGATATCCATATCCTCAGGCGTGTTTGCATCTGACATGTTCATTAACTATAGTTGTACACTTATTAGGATCAGTAATGAAGGGTAAAATTAGGTGAAGGAGGGGTGTGGGTTGTATCTCTGTACCACAGGACCTTAGCAGCCTGGGTGGAAGTTCATGTCTACTTGATAAAGTAGCAAACCTCCTCTGTAAAATTATTCGGAAACATTTGGAATCATTTCTGACCAATATAATCAATGAACTTGAGATTATTATTGACTGGGTTCTTGTTCTCAGGAAGAAGTATGACTTTTTTGTATTTGTATGATATATATATATATATAGATTTTTTTTTAATGTTATTTATTTTATATTTTTAATTATTATTATGTTATTTATTTTACCTCACCTCTATACTGCCTAAGCTGCTTTATTGTAGTAAGCGTCTATTGTTATTAGTTTAGAGTGCCCTCTGCTGGCAACTTCTAATTGCTTGTTGAAAAAGCAGAATGGATTCTATTAGACAGACAGGGGGTGCTAAAGTATTGTTTTTAATTGTAATTTGATTTGTTTATTTTGCTCACACATCATGGTAAGAATGATCCAACTTCTGCCACCAAGTCAATGCATTTATAACCTTTAGAGCACATCTGAATATCATTATCGAGTGCATAAGCATACAACTAAGTACAATTCCCCCCACTAAGAATATTACATTTCTACTTTGTCCCAGTACACTACATCATTTTAAAGTATGTGTTGCTGCATGAGCTAATTAAACTACATGTTCCAAGCCAAATAGTGCAGCCACCTCCCAAGTTATGAATCCATCATGCACTAAAGACTATGAATCATACATGAATAATGTGTAACATTTTAGGGAAAAGACATTCCAGAGAGGTCAAAAACATTTACAGAGCACAACAAAACTAGATGAAAATTCTCAATAAGATTAGTATTTAAACCCATGCTAATATACTGCTACCCAGGAGACCAGCAAAGCTTGTTTGACATACACCGGCAGGAATGAGGGAGGCTCCCCTGGAATGGTGACCACAGAAAATGAAGCCTGCTTTCCACACATCAGTCCAGAAAGAGAGAGAAACAGGCAGCTGAGGAAATGGGGTTCACTTTCCGCACAGTTGGGTGAGAGAGAGAGAGAGAGAGAGAGAGAGAGAGAGAGAGAGAGACGGGAGGACAGTGGTGGTTTTGTAGGGGTTAGGAAGAACTTGGGAGAGATTTTGGAAAGAGAGACTGTGGTAAGAGTGCTGACGCACAAGTGGAACCTGAGTGATCTACGCAGTCCAAAACTCAATATAGTACACACACGCACATTTGACAGCAACTTACCATGTCAAACACAGGGTGTCTAAAAATATCAGCAATGCCCATTGGTCCTGAAGGTATAATTGTGGAGTTGAGGCTTGGGCTCAAGCTAGTTCTTGTGCACACCTCTCATAACCATTTGTGTTTTGATTAATTTTGTTGCACAGGGACACTGTCATGCTGAGAATAACCCAGCAGTGCATCACTACATGCTCTTGCATTATTATTCCCCATTGAATATATGATATCTCATCCAAGGCTTTAAAAAAAACAACCCCAGACTGTTATTCCTGCTCCGCTAAATTTCACATGTGGCACCATGCAATTCTGGGAGGTAATTTTCTCCCGGCATCCACCAAACTCTTTTTGACCGTCAAGCGTTTACAAACCGGCAAATAGTGTGGCATGTTTCATCACTGTTTCCAGTGGCAGCTGCTGATGGTGTCCTTTTTTTATTGTGCTAAAACAAAAATTTGAGACCTGAGATTTTACTTATCTTAGACCTTTCCATACGGGAGGTGGTGTGGTCTAGAAGCACGCCGTCTAAAAGTTAAAGGCTTGAAAGCATTGTGCCAAAACTTTAAACCACATGTTACTCTAGTTAGGACTGTAACTTTAAAGTAAGACACTTTGGATAAAATTGCTCAAATTAATTCTTAAACTGCCCAAGTAACTAGAAACATCTTGATAATGGCAGGGGATGTTGACAGGACTGTACAACTCTCACTTGTGTTTCTTTAATATTTGCAGAAAATGAAGAGGATGTTCTGAATTTGGACCAGACTACATTTGCTCACCAAGAACTGGAGGTGAGAAGGAGCTTTTGGTTATGCTCAAGTTGAAAAAGTAGCATGTATACAATAATTGGCGCTTCCATAATTTTCTCCTTAATACAATTTCTTGGTGTAATCTTTTCACCTGAACTCTGATTATTTCCATATATTTCTCCTTGGACAGCAAGCTGGTATGTTTTAACTTTACCCTGATTGCCGTTCCCCTTCAACCCCCATGGCAAAAGTGGGAAAAGGTCCACTTTTTTTTTTAGCTCCAACCCCAATCAAACTCACTTGCCTTTAGCTTTCTGGTAATTCTGAAGACTTGATTAGCTTGTTCAGGTGTGTTTGATTAGGGATGGAGCTCAACTTTGCTGGACAGTGGACGTTGAGGGCCACACCTGCCCTATGAAATCTGATAAATATTATTAATAATAATAATAAAATTTGTTACATTTATATAGCGCTTTTCTAGGCACTCAAAGCACTTTACATAGTAAGGGAAGGGGGCACCAGTGTGCAGAATCCACCTGGATGACGCGACGGCAGCCATATTGCAAAACGCCACCACACACCAGCTGATGAGGATTCATGTAAGAATAAGTCAGCTGTTTTCCTGTTAGCATGTAAATAATCTTCAACCCCACCTCACTTTGCTGTGACACTTTAAACCCATTTGATGATTTACTGCTGGTCTGTACATTTGAATCTTCACCTAAGAACAGTGGATGTGGCTAAAATAACCCAATACTAAATGTTGGGGTGACCATAGCCATAAAGTTGATATTTCAGAGAAATATTACGTCTATAAAAGCAATTTTCACCTTGAGAATGACCCATACCTGTTTGACTCATGGCCTGTGTCATCATAACAGCCCCTGGCCAAACCATAAGTGAAATATATGTGGTGTCTAAGACTCGATTATTGCGGTAAGAATCTTTTGGTTCTTCAGACTTTTATTGCACAATAATTCTGCCACCACAGACATGCATTTCATTTTATTAGCACAATAAATACGCTTAGGAACCTGCCTTTGTGAGGAAGACAGAATGAGCAAGACATTGAGAAAAGACTCTTCTTTTCTACTGTTTCCAACCACAAGAACTAGCAAGGAGTTGCTTGTGTAGATAAGACACAAGAGAAGATGTTGTTGTTGCAATGAGTCAAACACTATCCTCTGCATGTTCAAGGGAGTGTCCGTCTCACGAGTCAGATCAAATTAATTCTTAAATATTGTTCTTTGACAAAGTTATGTTTGAAATGTCCCAAGCTGAGTGCTAAAGCATCGTAGCCTAAATATGATAGTGATTAATCTAGCCAGTTTGTGATACTTTCATGCTGTTATGGCACTCTATCAAACATCAGTAAGATTGCAAACTCCATATGCACAGCCAAGTCAAGATTTAGCCCATGCTTATAATGCTGCACAGCACATTTCACTAATGGGTGTTACACACAACTGAGATACTTCCCCATAATTTCCTATCCTCTGCATTGTCTCCAACATTGAAAAGGCCAAAACATGTTAAAAAAAGACTATACAGTTATTGTAAAACAAATGTATCACACATTAAATTAGTCAACTCTATAAATGCTACAAAGCGTTCTGTTATACCATGTACGTTTCCACACACCAAACTGCTCTTGTTTTTCTACACCCTCATTTGTAGTACATCTAAAATTGGCTGCAAACCCCAAAGCTCCTTGACACTGAGACTAATGTCTTGTCCAATAACAGGAACAAAAAGCCATGTTGGGTTAAGCCCTGCGACCTGTGAAGGCTGAAAGCGAAATAACTCACACACATGCACACAAAGACGGGGGCAGACGGCCAGCTTCCAGTCTCATTGTTTCAGGAACGGAAAGAAAGGCACTGAGAGCTTCCCCTGTTTTCCTCGGCCAGTCCGACGTGAGGATGGAAGTGTTTCTTGACAACATGGTGGTGACGAAAATAGTATAGCTTTCTTCCAAAGCTCAATAAGCTGTCATGCTGCCTACTGTCTATATAGGCAGCTGATTCCTAAAGCCAAAAGTATATCTAACTTTTGACGTGAGCGCTTAGCGTAAATGTACAACTGAACTCATAATCTTTCAAAGTATTCTCCATTAGATAGCATGCACTCGACACGTGCATTCACAAGATTCATCCTCGTTCAATGGCTGCGCTAATTCTCTCCAGAAGTTATAAGTGATAAAAATGTCTTTGTACTCATTAAAATTAGAGTTGCAGATATATTTGAACCCCCTCAACACAGGCGCCGATTGCTGTTGGGGTCTCGAATAGTTTGCTGTTGTTGTTCCGTCTCCTGCATTTATTTGTCGACAACGCCCTGGGCCATTGTTGCCACCTTTTGGTTGCCACCAGAATTCAAGGTGCGGACGTGAACTTGAGTATGGACAATTAGAAATATTGGCTGCACGTGTATAGTCCTTCTTATGACCTTATGTATCTCTGCCTCTTTTCAGCACTGTGTTCGTTGTCTTTTGTTTTCTCTGTGTATTTCCAAAGCGTGAAGGTAAGGTTGAATGAATTTATGAATTAACCGCTCATTTTAAAATCTTCCCAGTCTACTGACATTTGTTATGACATCCGCTACGTACGTTACAATGCACATAACTTTCGTTAACTTTACAATAAGTAAATCCACTTCACCAGCTAATTACTCTTCAAGAGTAATAGAGCTTCAATTCAAAAATAAATATATAATTCAAAGACAAAATTCTAAAGCACTTTTTTCTCTTATGCATCAGGTCTGTAGTACATGCAAAATATGCTGATGCGCACTGTATGCATACTAGCAGAGGTGGGACCAAGTCATTGTTTTGCAAGTCACAAGTAAGTCTCGAGTCAAGTCCTGAGTCAAGACGAGCAAGTCCAAGTCGAGTTGCAAGTCCTCAACTTTAAGCTTCAAGTCCTAAACAAGTCATTAGTGCTATTTGCCCAAATTAGTGTCTCTGTAGTAATTACTTCAGTAAATGTAAAGTCATTAATAGTCTATAGTAGACTAAGTATCACTATAAATATATAATAATTAGTGGTGTTTCATTGAGGAATAAATCACTGTTTGTGAACAAATATAGGCCTAAGTGAATGAATAATTTATTTTAAGTCCACTGTTTTGTTTGTTAACAATTCAGTGTTTTTTTTATTTATAAATTGAGTCAAATATTCAACTTGATAATATGTAATACAGATGCTCATTTATCGCTGCCTACTAATGTAGGTCTACGGAAACAGACAGCTTTATTGACATGATTGTCGGGTATTATTTATAATATTTACAAAACATGTATGGTACTTTAAGTCCTAAACCGATGCGTTGATACGGAGCGTTAATTAAGAGATACATTAAATGAAAAAGTAAGTGCATAACAAAATAAGAAACCATCAGTGGATGGGTTTAAAAGGCAGATTGGATGATCTGTTTTCTTATAGCTCTATATTATTAATGTTCTTATATAGGCTACTAATTCAACAAATATTGATCATAACAAATCATTCAAATTTCATGCTGTCATGGAGGCGAGCGCAATAATAGCCTAGTTATAGCCTAATCATGGCGCTGCACTGTCTTTGTTATTCTTCACTCAAAATAAAATGTTAATATTTTAATAATTATAGGGGTTGAGTTCATATATTTTAAGTTTACGAGTTATATGTCTCTTTGCCACAAGCCTAAACTGAACATGTCTGGCACCACACCGTTCACTGTAGCAGGTTTAAGAACGGAGGCATGCTCAATTACTATTCACAGCAGAACTGTAGCTTTTCATATACACAAATATATGTAAGTAAATGTATTTTGTGTTTTAAACAAGTTCATAATGATCACAGTTGGTGGCTTAGTTTAAGGGCTATTTTTACACTATAAGAGCTGTCGGATTTACAACACGTGAATTCATCCATTTCTTTTGAAAGACATGAAAGTGAGTGGCTGGTAAACAGGAAGAATAGAGTGAACTTTTTATGTAGGCTACATACAAGCATTTGACATGAAAATTATTTTAATTATGTTTGAAATGTTTAGCCTATTATGCTGTTTCAGTATACAGGTGCATCTCAATAAATTAGAATGTTGTGGAAAAGTTAATTTATTTCAGTAATTCAACTCAAGTTGTGAAACTTGTGTATTAAATAAATGCAATGCACAAAGACTGAAGTAGTTTAAGTGTTTGGTTCTTTTAATTGTGATGATTTTGGCTCACATTTAACAAAAACCCACCAATTCACTCTCAACAAATTTGAATATGGTGACATGCCAATCAGCTAATCAACTCAAAACACCTGCAAAGGTTTCCTGAGCCTTCAAAATGGTCTCTCAGTTTGGTTCACTAGGCTACACAATCATGGGGAAGACTGCTGATCTGACAGTTGTCCAGAAGACAATCATTGACACCCTTCACAAGGAGGGTAAGCACAAACATTCATTGCCAAAGAAGCTGTTCAGAGTGCTGTATCCAAGCATGTTAACAGAAAGTTGAGTGGAAGGAAAAAGTGTGGAAGAAAAGATGCACAACCAACCGAGAGAACCGCAGCCTTATGAGGATTGTCACAAAATCGATTCAAGAATGTGGATGAACTCACAAGGAATGGACTGAGGCTGGGTCAAGTTATCAAGAGCACCACACACAGACGTGTCAAGGAATTTGGCTAAAGTTGTCATCAGAGGCGTCTTACCTGGGCTAAGAAGAAGAACTGGACTGTTGCCCAGTGGTCCAAAGTCCTCTTTTCAGATGAGAGCAAGTTTTGTATTTCATTTGGAAACCAAGGTCCTAGAGTCTGGAGGAAGGGTGAAGAAGCTCACAGCCCAAGTTTCTTGAAGTCCAGTGTTAAGTTTCCACAGTCTGTGATGATTTGGGGTGCAATGTCATCTGCTGGTCTTGGTCCATTGGGTTTTTTGAAAACCAACGTACCAAGAAATTTTGGAGCACTTCATGCTTCCTTCTGCTGACCAGCTTTTTAAAGATGCTGATTTCATTTTCCAGCAGAATTTGGCACCTGCCCACACTGCCAAAAGCACCAAAAGTTAGTTAAATGACCATGGTGTTGGTGTGCTTGACTGGTCAGCTAATTCACCAGACCTGAACCCCATAGAGAATATATGAGGTATTGTTAAGAGGAAAATGAGAAACAAGAGACCAAAAAATTCTGAAGGCCACTGTCAAAGAAACCTGGGCTTCATACCACCTCAGCAGTGCCACAAACTGATCACCTCCATGCCATGCCGAATTGAGGCAGTAATTAAAGCAAAATGAGCCCCTACCAAGTATTGAGTACATATACAGTAAATGAACATACTTTCCAGAAGGCCAACAATTCACTGATTTTTTTTATTTATTGGTCTTATGAAGTATTCTAATTTGTTGAGCATTAGTTGGTGGGTTTTTGTTAAATGTGAGCCAAAATCATCACAATTAAAAGAACCAAAGACTTAAACTACTTCAGTCTGTGTGCACTGAATTTATTTAATACACAAGTTTCACAATTTGAGTTGAATTACTGAAATAAATTAACTTTTCCACGACATTCTAATTTATTGAGATGCACCTGTACATAGGCATTTCTTCTTATTATTATTATTATTATTATTATAAGTGGTATTTAGTGATTATGTATATTTCAAATGTCTAAAACATTAAATATCCTAAACATTATGTGGATGAAAACACTAAACGCTGACCAGCGAGTTTCTCTCAGGCTCAGTGCCAAAAGCTGCGCTAATCATACACTTCAGTAACCAGCCTATGTTGATCAGAACTCTGTTTTCTTGGAAGACAAAGACTTGCCGAGTCACAGGGCTCAAGTCCAAGTCAAGTCGTTGTTGTCAAAGTCTAAATCGAGTTGCAAGTCTTCTTTGATTATGTCAAGTCAAGTCACAAGTCCTCAAATTTGGGACTCGAGTCCGAGTCAAATTTTGAGGCAAGTGACTCGAGTCCACAACTCTGCATACTAGGGATGTGCATCTCCATAAATGATGCCGATGCGCATCTCGATACAAAGCCAATTATACGATGCATTAAAGATACATATGAAGCATTCAACACAATGTTATTCAATGCAATACTATTCAATGAAAGAAATATGATGCTAAGCAATTCAATATGGTACAGAGGCACTATATTGCCAAAAGTATTGGGTCATTGCCAAAAACCAGTGACTTGTACATATGGGTACAGTCTTTTCATACACTTCAAAACTGTTGCAACAGAGGTGGAATTAAAAATGTTAAGTACATTAATTATGTTTCCATCTTTGTTGCCACAGTTTGGAAGTGCCTTTTTCTCTTCTAAAGAAGGGGGTGTCCCAGTACTTTTGTCCATATAATGAATGTACAAGTCATTGGTGTTTGGTGATGAGTTTTTGGCTCACGGTCTGTATTTAAAGTCACAGCAAAAGTGTTCAGCTGGGATCAGGACTTGTCTTTCTGCAGACCAGTCAAGTTCTTCCACACTGACTGAATCATCATTTCTCTTTGATCCTTGTCTTATACACAGAGACACTGTCATGTTAGAATAGAAAAGGGTCCTGTCCAAACTGTTGCTATAAAATTAGAAGCACACAATTCCATAGAATATCATTATATGCTTAAACTAGTGGTCATATCGGCGTTAACGTGCTGCGTTAACGTGAGACTCTTATCGCCATAAAAAATATCGCCGCTAATCTATTCTCAAAGTTGGGTTGGGAGCTGGGTCTATACTACGCAAGCTGATGACTTTCACCCTGATATTTTAGCCGGATGTATACCTAGCCGAATTGCACTGTAGGGGGCGAGAACGAGTCTTAACTAGAGGCTCGCAGTCCGTGATGGACAGATTGTTAACGGCTGGTCTATGTGGTAATACAATCGGGCAGGACATCCAAACGCTATCTATCATTCATCAACCTCAAATATGGCTTTTCATCTGAAAGATGTATGTAGTAGCAACTTTACATGGCCGCCAATATGATGTTAACCTAGAGAAATGTGTGCTATTGAAGTGTTTGTGTGGAAGCTGCTTGCTGCAAGACAGGCTCCTGTGCTCACTTGCTCTTACATCTCCGCTATTTTTGGTCATACAGATAAAAGTAGCCTAATACATCTTTCAATCTGTAAAGACTCTACGCTTATTTGTGTGCACTCAGAATAACAACGAAACGTTGCGCTTTTAAGCAAACAGGATGCGCTTTAGGTCTCATGTGAACTTGAGCGAGAAACTTCGAAACTCGAATATATCTAAAAATACAGTACATAGAAAAATATATCTATAGAGAGTGAAATGTCAAAAAAAAATAGAAGACGTGTGTGTTAGCATGGATGATTTACATGAAATTGAATCTGTGCAACACTGTGCATAATAAGATGGCTTTCAGTTCAATATAATAACAAAAAACGACATTTTGGGTTTTTATTCAACTAATGAAATAGCTGTGATCTGTACTATATTTTTACTGTAATTGACAGTTATCGGCAAAAAAATAAATAAATAAACCAACACGGGAGTGGGAGGGAATGGGAGTCATTCTTCCGGGAGTTAAGATTTGTACTCATGGAAATTAGTCAAACCTTTCATTAGAAGGGGGTGACCCAATACTTTTGGCAATATAATGCAGTTTGCTTATTTTTCTTTGGTTTAGACAGACAGCAAATCATAAATTTAACTTAAGTGCTTTCTGACTTGTAAAGCAGTAGATATGAGAGAACGCACTTGAGAAACAGTTTAGAGAGAAATCAATATACATATAAAATATTGGTTTACTTTCTAAATAAGAAAACTAGTACATCTACTAAGAATTGTATATATAAATAGTTTTTTTTACCGATGCATATGTTACATCTCGATACAAAAGCCATTTCGCGATGCACACTATTTTAAATTGATGCATCACGTTGTTAAATGGGTCCTATTAGGCTTTTTCACTTTTTGAATTTTAGTCAGTGTGTAGTGAGTATGTTTGGGCATAAAAAAAATTACAAATCTCAAAGTCCACTCCAAAGGGAGATATTTTGTTTTTAAAAATCCCTTTTCAAGAACTTCAACGAACAGTTTGGACTACTTGTTTTCCGGTGCTGTGATATCACGAAGCGGCCCATTACAATACCATTAAAGTTATTATGCATGCACCCGAATAATTATGTATGTAAATATGTATGTTACAATTAAGAAAATGCTTTTATAAATTGCTGACAGTACAATACTGGACAATGATGTAATCTGCTGAATTTATTCTTTAATTATAAGACTAGTGTTTCCCATTCATTTATTTATTTGTGAGGCCCGCCACAATATCAAAACTGACCACTGCAAATAGATTTTCCAAAAGGCTTGATTCATTGAATAAACATGAGCACTGCACGTTTCAAAATCGAAACCCTGTGCGGGTGTTTTTATATCACTGTATTTCTGAAGGAAACCGACTGTCTTCAGAAAATTGTGATGTGATTTTAATTTAAACTTGCATGTAATGTCTACGGTGGCCGAGAGAGCTCAACGTGCTGCAAATAAAGAAATACATTGCAAATAAAATAAAAAAAACACCTGCAAATTAATAATACAACTTAGTCAATTTTAGGAGGTTGAAAACCCCTGCCCTAGCGTATCCAAAGAAACCAATTATAATTTGACTTAAATTACCTCACCTTCTTAATGATATTGTCTACCTTCTGTAATACCCTTGACGTCAGGAGTATGCCTATGATGCCTTAAAATGCAGTCTATGCAGACAGCACACTACAGAGAAATTGTGTATTTATGTGCATGCATGCATTTCATGCATTTAACCTTGGATGTAAAAAAGCATCCAAGCAACTCCACAGAGCTTCTCCAGATGTACCATTCATGGATCTGTAAATGTGTCTCTACAGTATGTGCATGGGTTGTGTGTGTTGTACTGTAAGTGCACTCTGGGGCCACTCTATAGCTGGTATTTATAACCGTGCAGTCAGGCCCTGGCTGCAGTTGGACCGTGGGAATGTGGCAAAGTCTTTCTGTGGTATTTTTAATGTTTGTTATTAAATATTCCCACACGGGACCATGACCAAACCATCGCCCCCTCCCTTTCTTTCTCCTTCACCCTGCCTCCCTCTGTCTCTCCCTCTCCTCCTTCTCACAGCATTCTTCTTTCCCGAGGAGGAAAGCCGAGCGGGATCCGATAACAGTCAGGCTCTGGTTTCTGTGGAGATCCGGGAAGAGCGGCGAACAACTGTTACTGCAGCTGGATTTCAACGGCATAAGCCACAGTCAACAGGAAGATGTGTGTGCGTGGGGTTGTGAGCGTGAGTGATCAAGCGTGGGTGTGTGTTGTGTTTGTAAGTGTGTGTGTGGTCTTTGGGATTGTTTGGGTGTACACACACGCACAATAGTAGTTGAGTTAGTAAACCATTGCACACATATCAGTCTCTCATAGTGTACAAAAGAGGAAATCTAATTCACAGCACACACACACAAGAATTTTCACACAACCGCAAACACCTAGGATTAAATGTAGCCAGAGATGTAGAGGAACAGGTGATGTGTGTGTGTGTGAATGGGCGGAGAACCGTCAGACAAGATTTTACGGGTGTCAGCTCAGGGCGGCACATCGCAGTGAAAGTATTTCCTCTCCGTGGCTGTGTTTGTTTGTGTGGATCTTTGCCGCAGCCCGACGGATAAAGCGTTCAGAGTAAGGAGAGGGTTATCTCGCACACATAGAGTTCACAGAGAGGCCGTCATGGAAACGCCCTGGTCATAAGTCTCCAGTTTTGAAGTCTGATTCATCTCTCCCAAGTAATTTGTCTCACATAGACTGAATATATGTGGGAGGAATCATTTTACAATTTTCATCACACATACACATAATTTCCAATTTCATGTTCGTGAAACAAGACTTTGCAAAAATTCCCAATAATACTTTGTAGCAGCTGTGAGTAAACTTGCCTCAATTTTAGGGAGTTTTTTTGTGTTTTTCCTCTCAAGACATAAGCAATTAGTTTCAAGAGGCCTGTGTTCAACTCTGTCTGGCTGTTTGAAAGGAAAGATGACTCTGGTCAAAACTCATGTAGACAGTGGTTCCCAATCCCGGTCCTGCTGAACTCCCAATACTGCACATTTTTGATGTGTCTCTTATCTGACACACATTAGATGTCTTGGAGTCTTTACTAATAAGCTTATGAGTTGAATAAGGTATGTTTGATTTGGATGACATTTCACAAGTTCACCTGCCCATCAAGTCCTGATGGTTAATGGTTAACAAACTTTGCTTGCTGTCCTAAATGGAGGCTCGAACCTGAGGCTCGGCTTGAGCTTAGAGTTCAACACCCCCCACTACCTAGAGGGAGAGAAGGCGAAATAGAGGAGGAGGTGGATGGATGCCGGAAGAATTTACGCAGAGACTGCTGCTTATATTGACTTGTAATGATGATTGACAGGACTGAATAATTAGGCTCCTCCTGAACCTATGTTTGGAACTTCATCTAAAATGGGCAGTATTGGGGCTTCTCAAGGACCAGGATTGGGAACCACTAATGTGCAGACTAGTTGGATTTTCTTAGTATTTGTTTGGGGGTATCAGATTCCGTTCCCGGAGGCCCACTCTCCTGCACCTCTCCTGAACCTTGAACCAGCTATTTCAAGGTATTTTGCATTATTAGAAACGTCAGGTGTTTTGGAGCTACACTCTGCATGACAGTGGCCCTTCATGACCGGAGGGTGACACATGTGGCCAAGGATATTGAGCTACTGCACTCATCTGAAACAACCCTGTCTTCAATTGTGAATTTAACAATCTTACTGCACTACTTCCCATTGAATACATTATTTAATATTCTGTTTTTTTATCCCACTGTATTGGTTTTTGCTCATCTGCTACATGTGGGGTACCTAGAAACACTTATGGTAGGTGGCCGTAAGGTTACTGTATGTGTAGTAGTCTCATGTAGCCAGACCTTCAGTCTACGCTTTTATCCAAAGCGACTTACAATTGCATTCAGGTTATACATTTTTAATCAGTATGTGTGTTCCCTGGGAATCGAACCCACAACCTTTTGCGCTACTGACGCTCTACAATGCTCTACCACTGAGCCACACAGGAACACATAATAGCAGAAGGTCTGAGATTCTTGGCCGCTTTGATTGGCCAAGGCCTACCCAGGAGGCCATGACTGACAGTTAAAGCAATCAATCAAAGGTATGTCACTTACCTAACAGACTTGTGCTTTTTGTATCACCCTATTACCTTACAAGCATAATTTGTTTCCTTGTGGAAAGAAATAAACCTGTGTGCCCTTACTGCAGGAAGTTGCAAAAAGCAAGTCAATCAGATTAGAGATTGCCAGATCGAGAGAAGTTATTTCCAGTTTGGTGTGCTATCTGAGGCTGAGTCTGGCTGAGCTCTTACATTTACATTTGACATTTATGCATTTAGCAGACGCTTTTATCCAAAGCGACTTACAATTGCATTCAGGTTATACTTTTTCATTAGTATGTGTGTTCCCTGGGAATCGAACCCACAACCTTTTGTGCAGCTGACGCAATGCTCTACCACTGAGCCACACAGGAACAGCTCTTAAGTACTTTTGAACCAAAGCCTTCCTATTCTTGCAGTATGTCGTTATTGTGGTATCCAGCCAAAAGCCAGAAACTGTTTATGACTGAGTGCAAGGTTCAACTGAAAATATCAGTTCCAAATATATGCACCGACAACATTAGGGCCTAAGGTGCTTATCTTACATTGGCATATTGTTGGCACTGAATTTCTCTACCAATCTCTTTCCTTCATTGGGTTGTTAAGTGTTCCATCCTTTTCCCTTCTCGTCCCCCAAGTCTTGCATTTTTACTATGCATGCAAGAGTACAATCGCACAGACATTTGGAGAAAGGCAAAAATAAACAGAAAAAATGCTTTCCACACAACGAGCCAGATATATCCTTGTGGTTTTCCATGTGTTTGTTTGATTTTTTAGTAGGACGACATATCTAAAGGAAAACCATAACGACCCAGTGCTGGTGCTTTCCCACCGGGGAGCGTCATTCTGATAAAAATAGTGAGCTCTTTTTTTGGAAAGCTTCATGAAGCTCAAAGTGTGCATCCCCAGGGCTTCACGTGGATTAGCATTGCTTTTGCATATGGAGGGCCTTTTTTCAGTCCGGACGGAGCTGCTACGGATGTATGTTGACGTTGTAACTTCATCTCAGCTTGATCTGTGAAACAATAGAAGGGCCTCTGCTGGGATTAGCACAGACTTGCTTTGTTTTGATTCACATAAAAATAATTGTCACATTGGCAAATATGCATTATTTTTTGCTTCTTTTTTCGTTCCCAGATCAGATTAATTTGCCCTCTGCTATGCTGTATTTGTTTACAGAACTCCCTTCTATTGTAATTCAGTTCTTTTTTTCTCTTGCACTGTCATTCCTTTCGTTGTTAGAGGACTCAAAAACTGGAGCTGAAGGAAGTTTGTGGGTGGGTAGGAATTGTGGAGTTGGAAAAAGCTCCTCAATTTGACTTCTGGATTTAACCTTGCTTGGTTTGAAGCTCTGGCGCTGAGCATAACATGCTACGCTCAGCTGAATGCTTCTCATACTGAGGTCAACATGTTTCTCAAGTTGAGATTAAGTAACTTAAACTCCCTAAACTCCGTGACATCAAAACTGTTGTTTCTAATGTAGTTGATGAATGACTCTGGATTTAATTTAGTATGACTCACTTGGGGAAATGTACTAGTATCCTCAAAGGGAAAGTTTAAATATGGAACGTTGAACATGACCTGTGGAATCTTAATTTGGTTTGTGCCATGATGACATGCAAAACAAAACAAAAAAAATGTATACAAACGCTGTCACTGGGGCAAAACCTTTGTATTTTATTTAAAGCATATTGGTACCTTAAAGGAACATAATCATCCCTAACATGTACATAATTGTCACTAAAATGTACATATTAGTACCTAAATGATACAAAGTAGTACTTTTTAAAAAGGTACTGCCCCAGTGCTAGCTTTTGTACCTTTTCTTCTGAGAGTGTGTAACACTTGGAGAAAGCCATCCATTAGAATTGCCTGCCACAAAACCCCAGAGGAAAACAATTTGAAATCTTCTTTACTCATAGGACCACACAACTTTTGAAGCCAATAACTTGAACTGAAAAAGCAGCGTAACTAATCGTTTTTTTTATTCTCAAAACTTGTATTAGTGACAACTCACTATTATTTCAGTTTATTTCAGTACACTTTGTACACTTCCATGATGTACTTGATTTTCGCACATTAATTTTGTACAAAAACATACTAAAAATTATTATTTTGTACTTAAGATAATCTTAAGAATATCTAAGTGTACTCAACTGTGCTATTTTGAGACAGCATGAATATGAACTAAAATGTGCTTTTAACACTTTAATAAAAATTTATTTAGTAGTACACTTGGACCCATCTTTCATACACTTTTAAATCATACATACAAATAACACAGAATTAGTATGTGTTAAAAGCACATTTTAATTCATCTTCATGGAGTCTGAAAATAGCACAGTTGAGTACACTTGCATGTTCTTAAGATTATCTTAAACATTTCCAAAGAATAATTTTCTAGTATATTAAGTAATAAGACAAAAAGGTTCTGCACACTATCTATGCAAAATATATCAATTATGTATTGACAACAATATGCCATCACAAAGTAAACCACATTAAAAAAACAAATCCATGACCAATCTCTGTAAAGATCCACTGATTAGTAACAACCCACAACAGGTACATCATCAAAAAAAAAAACATACACATTAAATTGTTTTACATATGCAGATACACATATCCTGTACATACATAGCCTACTAGCGTGCACATCAGGATTTTGAATTTACCTTGGAGTGTAACTCGTTGAGAGTGCATTTCTTAGATATGTGGGTCCTAAGAAATTATGATAAATTGATAAAGACTTTGTACACTAAGGACACGGATCATAATACTTTGTTACTTGCAACCAGCTTTCATCCGACTTCTTTAAAGAAGAGACTTCCTAAGAGCCAATTTTATAGATTGAGGAGGATTTGTTATTCTGACGAATTTTTTATTGTAAAATCGAAAGTCATGAAAAATACATTTTTGGATAGGGGTTACCCTCTGAATGGATTAAAGAAGCGTTTAATAGTACTTTTCATAAGACATGTTCTGAGTTGTTAAAAATTAAATAAAACAATGTTTTTACCTGTATTACAACGCATTCAACTAAGTCTTATCTGATGAGATCGATTTTTAAGAAATATTGGCATTTGTTGTCCTCTGTTGGATACCATTTTTCAGCAACCACCTTTGATTGTGTACCAACGTTACAAAAATTTGAAAGATTCTTTGGTACATGCTCGTTTTCAGACGGATAATCCTGATTTCACTCAGAGATGACTTAGCCCTATACCAAATGGTAATTATCGGTGTGGTAATTGCGCTCAGTGCAAAAATACATTAAAAAATATTTATTTTTTCATCCAAAAGCCGGTAATTTTTTTTAAATTAACTTTGTTATTACCTGTGTTTCTACGCATGTTGTTTATTTGATTCGATGTCCTTGTGGTTTAGGTTATGTTGGAAAAACATCACGTCAACTTAAACAAAGAATTAGTGAACACAAGAATTCTATCAGGAGAAAAGATGTGAACTATCCAGTTGCAGCCCATTTTCTTGCCCTGAATCACGATATTGAGAGGGTTAATTTGCCACCTAGAGGTGGCGATATTGAATTGCTCTTACAGTAACATGAGCTGTTTTGTATTTTTACCCTTCAGACATTATCACCTAATGGCATGAATGATGAAGCTCCATTTAAAGTGATGTTATAATGTGGACCTGATAGCGCGCTAGTAGGCTATGTATGTACAGGATATGTTTACGTGCATATGTACAAATCTTCATTTTTAATTTTTTTGATGATGTACCTGTTGTGGGTTGTTGCTAATCAATGGATCTTTACAGAGATTGGTCATGAATTAGTTTTTTTAATGTGGTTTACTTTGTGATGTCATGTTGTTGTTCAAAAATAATTTATATCTTTTGCATAGATAGTGTGCAGGACCTTTTTGTCTTTTAGTTTTTGACCTAGCTGGTCTTTGCCTCCTACGCACCTATCTATTGAAGTCATGTGTACGGAGTTTAATTGTTAATGGTATATTAAGTATAAAATTAGTGCTTGAAACTAGAGCACTTTAAATATATTATGCATTTATATGTTATAAGTATTATACCACCGTTGCAAAAATTACTTATAACTAGTACATTAGTAATATATTTGAAATAAAATCTATTTTATTTAAGCTTAGGATAACTATATAAAAGTCTACTAAGATTGAGCTAATTTTTAAAGCATCCAAAGCACACTTTTAAAACTCTAATAAAACTCCTCTGTATATTTTTGCGTTTTTTATTTAAATGGACTACAAATCTAAGAAAACAAGTATTAGTGGTATTTAGTAAACTTTTCAAAGTGCACTTGAGTAGAAATATAATTTTAATTAGTCTATTTATAGTGTATAACTTTTAAAATTTAATTTAAATAAGAATGTACTACAAATGTACTTACTGATATTTAAGTATTTTTTTGTGCATTTAAGTATACTTCCTTTTCAGGAACTCGCACTGAGTCGAACGCTTTGGGAACGTATTCAGCGTGACCTTGCTCTGAATAACGTGTGTAATCAGACCAATGGATGGGCGAGACGTCACTGGCGGGGTAACATAGAGACCAGAAAGCATAAGAGCACATGCGGTGGAACGGGCGTCAGCTTTTTGTCATTCAGCAACCGCTAATCTGCATGTGTCTGTCATTCTCTGTTGTGATTCTTATTTGGAGTTGTCTGTCCCTTACAAGCACTCAAATTAAGCTCCACAATGGCTATAAGTGCAAGAAAAAAAACTAAAACTAGCACTTGTGCGAGAGCAGATTGTATTACGGGCTGTGCGTTCCTCCCTGCAAATGTATTTCTCTGCTGGGGATACACACAGTCTGTGTGTTTTCTGCTTGAGAGCAGAGCACGCAAAGTCAGCTCTCGAGGGAGCTTGTGGGGCATTTTTTTCACTGTGTATGCGTGCTCTCGGAGGCTTTCTCAAGCTGAGTGAGCTTTCACCTGCGTTCCTCGCGATGTCGGTCCCAATTTCGCCTATGTGGAGTGGTGGCTACGCTCGTGGGAATTGCAGATGGATCAGGTGGGGGGAACGAAGACGGGCGATTCCCTATCTTCTCCCTTTCCCATTAAATCCAGCGCCCACTCCCTGGGTTCGGAAGCCAACCCCACGGATTCTTCTCCTCGAAGAGAGGGCTTGACGCTCTGCCTGTCTTCCTCTGAGGAGGTAAAAAAAAGACAATGTGGAGGACGAAGATGAGTTTTGTAAATACAGCTTTCCCCGCTCCCGGGAGTTCTGCAGAGAATGCACCAGACAGGCAAAAGAGTCCCGTTCTGGCCGGGCCGAGTATGCTCGGGCCTGATTTCCTTTCCCACCACTCTCTGTGGAGATTTCTATCAGGAGGGATCTCCTCTCTCAAGCCGAGGGTTCAATCTGTCACTCCCGCTCGGAGTGGTGGAAGCTGTGGATGTGATCCACGAGGGGGCACATCTCGTAGCTTCTGGTCTCTCAACCGAGGTTGTTGAGACCATCCTCCAACACAGAGCTCCCTCTACAAGGAAACTGTATGCCTTGAAGTGGAAGCTTTCACTTCTTGGTGCGGAGACTGCCAGCTCGACCCAGTCAACTGCCCAGTTGGAACAGTTCTGGAGTTCCCGTAGGCCCGTTTCTCCACAGGGTTGACCCACTTCACCCTAGAGGTCTATGTGGTGGCCATTGCGGCCTATAACACCCCTCGTTGTGACTAGTCAGTGGGCAGACATCCCCTAGTTACACGTTTCCTCCATGGTGTGCTGAGGTCTCCGGCCAAAGAAGCTTATGCTAAGTGGTGGATTAGGATGCTATTCCATATCACCGAGTCCTCTGATCTCCCCTCTCCTTTTCTCCAGAATTTGGCCTTTGTGACGCGGTCCCTGCCTACTTTAGCCACTCCTGGCTCCCCTTTCTCTCGTCCTAGCTGTGCTCTTCCACACTAGGCAGGGATTTGAAAGTCTGGTGGCGTGAGCATCTCGTTCCCAAAGCATTAGATGCAGCTCGAGTTCCTGAAGAGGGACGTCTCAGGTTACGTACGTAACCCTAGATCCTTGAGGGAATGAGATGCTGCATCTAGGGTCCACACTTCCGGCATCCCTGCGAGCGCTTGCTTAATTCCTAGAAGCTGACGCCGGTTCCACAACACGTGCTTTTATGCTTCCTGGTCTCTACGTCACCCGCCTGTGATGTCTCTTCCATTCATCAGTCTGATTACACACGTTATTCAGAGCGTGGTCACGATGAAGGCGTTCCCAAAGCGTTCGATGCAGCGTCTCGTTCCCTCGAGGAACTAGGGTTACATACCTAACCTGATACATTTTTTCTACCCTGGTATCCTGAGCTGAACAAAGGCAGATATCTAGATATTCTAAATATGAGAGCTAGTTGTGATAAAAAGACAAAGACTATTCACATGTTTACAATAACGTTAAAATTATAAATGTCAAAAAATGATGTAAACAGCTATTACCGCTTACCCAATTTAACGCCTATAGTGATTTGGAATGTTTATGACAGTAGTTTAGATCAGAGAGATTACTTGTGATAAATGATTGTTTGGGTCATGAATGATGTTTCTTTATTCCTTTGATCAGCTACTAAATTTGCCCAGGTTGTTTTGTGATTCTTGGTGACAAAAGAATCAGTGATTAGCTGTTCAGCTCTCACATAGAAAAAAACAACCAGTCAATGTTGAAACATTTTGAGTTCTTTACACAGCGTCAGTAGACAAAACAACGATTGTCCGTTTAATTGTTCCTGTATTCCCTGCGAGGCTAATATTCAGTTCAGCTAACTGGCTAAGACATACCAAATCCCAAGCCATATCCTCCCACTTTGATAGTGATGGGATGAGTTAAATTGAAGCTGTCAGCTCTAAGCCAGATTTAGCTTTTTACACAAAACAACTTAATTGCATCTGTGCGGTTAAGTGGCTGAATACACAAATGCTGTGTAGTCTATTTAAAGCATTACAGCATTAAATCAAGATGTATAACAAAAAATATTTTTTTCTTGCTTTTTAAAAATAAAACTATAAACATATTTTAATATTTACTATGCCAAGTCCAAAGCTCCAATGCATATAAAATACACCTGTGATTTTCAAGTTGGTTATTTTCAGGTGTGTATATACAGTATATACACTTACAAGCCATAATATGTTGCCGTGCCTATTCTACTTTGAGTCTGCCATCTCTGTACCTGATCAAGCCTGGTTCTCTCTGTTCCTGCTTAATTAACTCTATATAAGTTTCTCTCTCAGGGTGGGACAGCAGCTACACGCAGATTTAAGCTGTGACTAATAAGAAACACCAAATGGAGGAGGCACAAACAATGGCTCGTCTGTGCCTGGTCAAATATGGGGTTTGCCCCTGATGATTGCAAGCAGGAGGAAATCATTTCCCCTATTGGCCCTGCATGGAGACGTTCATGTCATGAGTGCTCTCTCTGTGTGTGTGTGTTATCAAATAACCTCATACTGATTTTGACCTTTAAATGCATGTCCAGAGGCTTTTCTTTAGCTGGGGGAACAGAACTCCCACCAACTGAAGTTGAATTTTGTAGCATGCAGAATATCTGTTACAAAAAAATTACTCTCATGGTATAATGCTAGTAATAATATTATTAATATGATACTTTGATATCTGTCATGGTGGTATTTAGGTCAAATTTGGACTAATGGACAAATCCCATTCACATCATGGATCATAACTATGACAATAACAATAAAGATATGGTTTTAAAAATAATTCTAACCACAACTAAAACAATTATGGCACAGAGGAATGATATTTTTGGAACCACTTTGAGAACTTTTTTTTACCAACTGATGAAAGATAAATTAATTGACAGCCAATCAGAATCCACTCAACTTTATAACGCTCAAGCATTTAAAGTGGCAGAAAACAAATCTGCATGTATACTAAATTGTAACAAACAATGTTATTATCCATTGGTGTGGCCGCTAAGATAGTAATCGTTATAGTTATCTTTATAGATGGTTTCAACGGATGTAACAAATAAACAAATACAAATAAACAAAAACATAAATAAATGTTGCTGCACATGTGCGCTTTTGTGGACGAAACTTAACTTCGGTAGACTTACACAAAGAATCAACAACAACAGCAAAGTCTCTCTAGAGTAGATTATTTCTGATGACAAGCAAAATATGCTAGGTACGTAAATCAGACAGGCTTATTGAAAATGCATATTCATTCTCGGCCAGCAGGAGGCACTTTTGGAGAGGCAGAAACAGAGGTTGCTCTGCTCATAAATGCTAATTTATCAGATAAAATGAAAATGCCATTTAAATGTTTCTGAAGACAGCCGGGTTCCTTCAAACCACAACCATATCATCCTGCAGCCCAAGACTGGTTACCCACTGAAGCTAAGCATGGTTGAGCCTGGTCAGTACCTGGATGGGAGACCTCCTGGGAAAACTAGGTTGCTTTTGGAAGAGGTGTTAGTGAGGCCAGCAGGGGGTATTCACCCTGTGGTCTGTGTGGGTCCTAACACCCCAGTATAGTGACAGGGACACTGTACTGTCAAAAAGCACCGTCTTTCGGATGAGATGTCAAATTCCCTCCACTGCCCCTTGTCCATCATGGCCTCCAAATAATCCCCATACACTTGATTGGCTCTATGTCTCTCTCTCCTCTCCACCTGTAGCTGGTGTGTGGTGAGCGCACTGGCGCCGTTGTCCTGTGGCAGCCGAGTCATCCAAGTGGATGCTGCACACTGGTGGTGGTTGAGGAGAGACCCCTCCACATGATTGTAAAGCGCTTTGGGTGTACAGCTATACACAATAAAGTGCTATATAAATGCGCTCATTCATTAATTCAAAGGTACATTCATATAAAACACCCACGATGCGTTTTAATTTTGAAATGTCTTTCCTGTAGCTCAACTGGTAGAGCATGGCGCTAGCAACGCCAAGATCATGGGTTCGATTCCCAGGGAAAGCAAGAGCTAATAAACTGTAACTTGAATGCAATGTAAGTTGCTTTGGATAAAAGCATCTGATAAATGTAAATGTGCAGTGCTCATGTTTATTCAACGAGGTCAAACTGTCAAAGCCTTTTGGAAAATCTATTTGTGTGGTGATATTGTGGTGGTCCGCAACCAATAAATCAATATATGGGAAACATTGGTAATGTATATTGAAATATCCGAAATGTGTTTAAAAATCATATGACCATTATTAAAAATATATATAATTGCAATATATGTGACTGCCAAAATGAGAATGCGCACAGGCTAATTTTCACCAAACTTAGTTAATTAAACCCTCATCTTTATTTTAGTATGTATGCAAACATAATCTGTTATGTTTTAAGTGAATGTTTGGGGAACTGTTGGGGGAAAACATTGGATGTGTAACACTATATTAGACCCGTGCATTGCAGTAGGCCTTAATGTATAGGCCGTCTATCTCATTAATGTTAATCTAACAATAATATTAAAAAGGGAATACATTGCAGTTCTTGATTGAACTGCTTTTCGTAGTTGTTATTTCTCATCCGATTCCAACAAGCCATACATCATTTTGAAGGTCTTTTAATGGAGGATGTGATGAATATAATATATCTAATATAATTAAAATTTTTGAAAATGTACTCATTGTGACTTATTTTGCAAGCACAGGTCACATATATTGATATTGAATTATTGAGCCTAACTCACAAGCATTTTATGCCAGGAATTAATGTCATATATTTCAGAATACACACACATGTAAAATGTAATTTCTCTGACTGCCATATGAGAAAAGCACATGTGGCTAATACTGACATGTTGGAATGCTGCAAACCCCTGTTGGGTACATGCTTAAAGTGGGTGAGGACAGGGCAATCATCATTGCACTGTAGAAAGGATCATGGCACATCGCCAGCTCACGCTCCGGCAGCTGTGAAGCACTGCAACTTGCCTGCCAAGTAGAATGATTTAAAGCCCAGACCTGAAGCAACTAAAACGGTGCTGTTTTTATGCAAAGGCCTGTGAAACCATATAAAATGTGTGCAACATCACTAAGACATTTTGATTGTCTCCTTGACACAACAGCATTAAATAGAACACGGTCTCATTTCTAAAATAGAATCACTATAGAACACCCCAAATGTTTAATCTTTCTAACAGAATCTGGTTATGTGACTTCCATGAAAAACTGAATTACAATTTATAATGAAATAAATAAAATTATTTATGAGCACTCTTGTTACTTATTTGTTGACAATTTTGTGTTAAGGTAACATAAAGAAAATACAAAAGTTTTTCCAATTAAAATATTCAACTCTATATTATATTAACAATGCCTTTAATGATTTACCCATGACAAGCTATAAAATGAGCTTAAATGGAGATTTGAGATTTGCATTGTGGCATTAATGATAAAGGTATCAGCAAAAGCCACTTTATGATAGATGAAACCAATAATTTGGTATCCATGTAAATGCTAATTCAAAATGTTTATATTTGGATTCTGAAAAGTGATTATGACTCTTTCAGTAACAATAGCAGAACTCACAACACAATCAAAGGGTTTCACATTTACACTGACAGTTATGAACTTAAAACATGGAAAGTCTCATTCACTAAGTGAGCATATACAAATGTGTATGAAATCTAGATCTGTGTTATGATCTTAGCCTGTGTTCTGTCTTAATGTTTACTTAACGTGTTACTTTTGTCTAAGAGTGCTATTTTAAATTAGATTATATATTTGTTTCATTGGTTTGCATTATTTTTTGTTTCATGTTATGTTGATAGTGTCTCTGTTTATATATAGCCCATGTTTAGTCAGTCTTGTTTGTTGTCTTTGAGATGGTGTTGGTGTAGTTCCTTTGCCTTGTTCTCCCTGTGTTCTCTCTCTCTCTCTCTCTCTCTCTCTCTCTCTCTCTCTCTCTCTCTCTCTCACTGCTTCTCTCTCTCTCTCTCTCTCTCTCTCTCTCTCTCTCTCTCTCTCTCTCTCTCTCTCTCTCTCTCTCTCTCTCTCTCTCTCTCTCTCTCTCTCTCTCCTCTCTCTCTCTCTCTCTCTCAATTTTTCAAATTCTTCTCTCTCTCTCTCTCTCTATTCTCTCTCTCTCTCTCTCTCTCTCTCTCTCTCTCTCTCTTGATCTCATACCTACTTATTTGTTTCAATCATGTTATGTTTCTTTGTGTCCTGTTGTCTTCTTATAAAGGACTATTTATGCAAACTGTGTGTGACAGCAGCTTTTAAAATACTGGAGTGCAAAAATAAATAAAATCATCCCATTTACAATCTCTTTAATGCTAAACTTTTGGAGCAAGTTTTTACATGAATGAATGAATGAATGAATGATGCATTTTATATCACATTTACTGTGTAGATGGTTGTACACCCAAAGAAGGTGTCTCTCCTCAAACCACCGTGTCACTTCCTTGTTGATGCGGCTACCACAGACAGCGGCCACTGCGCTCACCACACACCACCTGGTGTGAGAAGTCATAGAGCCAATCTGGATGCCCTCACCACACACCAGCTACAGGTGAGTCATAGAGACAATCAGTGGATGCCTCACACACACCAGCTAAGGTGGAGAGGAGATCATGACAATCTGTGGGTGGGGATTAGGAGGCCATGTTGACAAGGACCAGAGTGTGTGTTTGCTAGGACAGGGTTACATCTGTTTACTCAGTGCTGGATGTTTTAATGCTACAGAGAGTCAGGACCTCGGTTTAACATTTTGAACTGCTTTTTTTTTTTTTACAGTATAGTGTGTCACTATTCTGGGCGTTCCCACACAGACCACAGTGAGCAACCTCTGCTGTCTCTAACATTAGCAGCAATAGTTTTGGAGGTCTATCCAGGTGTTGACTAATAGCTTCAGTGGGCAACCGGTCTCGCTGCATGCATGTCTGTTTGTATTGTTACAGAGTCTTGTTAATTTAATAAGAATAACAATGAATCCATCTTTTGTTTTAGTCTTAAAGTGAAAGGTGAACTAGATGTAAGACAAAACAGACAATTATACTTTCTATGTAAAACACTACAAGATAGCTTAAATATAAAATATTTTCACAAAATTCAAATCACAAATATTGATTTATGAAAAATAACATTCATTAGTATAACTATAAACTATGTATAAAGTTCATCAGCATGCATTGATTTATTATGTTTAGCAGAAATAATTAAAAAATAATAAATTATTGTCAAATGAGACCAACTAAGATTATGTCAAAAAGGGCCAGTGGGAAGAATGAGTCTAGAGTGATTTGACCTTTCAAATTAACAGTGTTACATAACATTCTTATTTTTATTAGGCTATTAAGTATTATGCAGTTACTTTTATTATTAAATTAAAAAGTACAATTAATTTGGCATAATTACTGCATGACTGAAGTTAATGAGGATAAGATTAGGCATGCTACTCTAAATTATTATGTACTGTCTAAGTCTTTTAAAACAGGTCAGTTAGGCTATAGGCCATATACAATGAATTATGTTTATTAAAATATGATGGACTGCAGTCAACTTAGAGTTTCAATGAAATAAAGTCTTACTTATTTCAAGCATGCTTTTTTCAAATATAAACAGTTTAACATATATACGATTGCAGTCTACAAAAAATTCCTATTACAAGAGAAATATTAAAATAAATGAAAACAGCTATAAAACTGAATTATCAGCATATGTTGAAGTATAATCGTTCTTTAACCTGTCACAATAAGCGTGTTCAGATGCGTACAGCTTTCTTTCACTTCTTGCTTATAGTGAATTTACTGAAGTTAAGATGTTCAAGCATGAACTTGCATTTAGTTTAAGCTGTAAAATAACTCCCGATATGGTAGAACCATGTGTTGATCAACAACTGCTGTATAAGTAAACCCGACTTACCTCTAGTGTGGTTGTGAACTGTTATACCTCTAGTGAGGAGGATTGTGAACTGTTACATACCTCTTAGTCTTAGGATTGGCGTTGCTAACCTTACCTAAAGTGGGAAAAGTGTAACCGTTATATCTAGTACACTGGTATTCCTTTAAGTACTTGTTTGCATACCATAAAATCTGTCAGAGCTGTACTGCATGACTTGCAGTGTATAAGTTAAAACTGTGTGTTAAATAATAAAATTATATGTTAAAACATGTGCTCTTATCATTCTGTCTCTTTTACAAAGAACACAGAATAAGAGCATTATATTCAAATATGCAAACTCATCTGTTTTCAATGCAGGTTAACGCAACTGCTTTATAATCTCCTGCTCATTAAACTATGAACGCTTTACTGAAAAAAGAATACTGTCACCGACACTCAAAGTGATGAAACTATGCCGCTATGTACTTTTTTTAAACCATTTCATAGTTTTTAATTATATGGCAATTCACTGTGGCTCAGTGGTAGAGCATTGTAAGCAGCGCCAATTTGTGAGGTTCAATTCCCAGGAACACACATACTGATAAAACATGTATAGCCTGAACACTAATGTTGCTTTGATAAAAAGTCTGCTAAATGCATAAATGTAAAATGTACATTTATTAGGGTATGCTCAGAAAATATGTAAATGCTGTTATTCAAATCAGCTGCAAATGCTTTTACAGCCTTAACCTCAAATCAATACATGAGTGAGTGATTTACTTATATGGACTTAAACTTGAAAAATGTGTTCTTGAAATGAAAACAACTTTACATGTAATTCATGTTGAATAAAACGTTTACATATTTGAACTGAGGCAATACTGTGATCGGTCACAAGAAAGCAATGTAACATTTATTGTTTTATTTCTTTAAATGACACAGTTTACAGACAATTTGAGAGTCCTGAGATCTTGTTCCATATCAGAACCTGCTCTTCTCTCTTCGGTGTGTTGTCAGTTTCCTCTTTGTGTAACATATTTTTAATGCATGTGTACAGTGCATTGTTTGTCGGTCATGGCAACATTAACTAATAAGAGGTGGGTTTAGAATGGTCAATTACAATGTGAACTGGGAGTTTTCTGGCGCTGCATGTGGTGGCTACTCAGCGTGATGTGCATTTCTCCAGTCCTCACTGCCTGTCTTCCTGCTTTCTCCCTTGTCTCTGGAGGACTCTCTCTGCACTGCTTCCAAATGTAAAAGATTATGGATGATCAACTGGTCACTTAATGCAATTGTCACCTTATCTTGAGGTTTAGAACCTGACTGCCCTGATTGTGAGCGTTCACCAGCTGAGGGATGGCAGCGTGTGGAGAGGTGGCTGTCGTGTGTCTTCTGCTCAATTTCCAAGGACATTGAAGATATCTACCTGGGGAACCATGATACAGGTGTGCTGATTGGAAGGCTTTGCCCTGGGTTATCAGAATTGAAAACAGGAACAGCTGTCAGCAGCCCCAAGGCTGCCCCTCCTGAAGCTGTGGGAAGAGCGGTCACAATGAGACTGAGACTGTTCCTCATGGATTCTATCAGGAGAGAGCTCATGATGTGACTTCTCACAAGGAAAATGCATTATATGGAGCAAAAATGGACAGAGAGTAGCCTGTCCAAAATTGGAGTCGTTTACTGTCAAAGACAAACAGAGATATCTGTTTTCTGGCTCCCTTCACAGTGGCCTTGGCAAGGCTGTTGTCTTGCAATGTTACCCGGAGAGCAATGCAGTGAGGCTCTTATTCCTACCCCAACCTACCGACATTACAGACATTGACCCAGACCACTCGCCCGTTCGCTTTGATCCGCCAGCCTGTCAAGCGGGTCTGACCAGCGCCGGATTAGACTGCGACCAGGTGGCTGCTTGCTGGGCGGATTCACCTCCTGTGCTATGTCATGGTGTATGTGCTTTTGTGTTGCTGAGGTGTTTTTCCTGTTCTCATGTACTCCCTGCAAGGAGCATAGTCTGATGCACAGAATTTTTTCTCCTTCTCTTTCCTCATGTGTGCTGTATTTTTTCAATTACTTGCATTTCACTTCTGATTATACCTATTTGCAGGTATGTGAAGCCATAAATAGAAGAACAGCACCTGTGAACCTTCTACCCTGGTAGGAAACAGGTGTGAGATGCGTTGGCTTACTCATAAATTGGAAATAAAATCATTGTCCATGACAAAATGTTCCATGTTTCTTACTTTGTTAATTTAATGTCAAAGTGCAGCTTACAATAAATTTGTGGATTCATGGTTCAATGGCTCTTAGATATAGGAACCATGTATTGAATGTTACCCTCTAAAACACAACCATGAGGTTTAATTGTCAAATGACATACATCAACTCCTCCCATTCAATACCACCATCTAGTGGTTAAAGATTACATTTGCTCCTACACTGCGACTTGTACCACATGACCACTGTACCATCTGACCAGCAGGCTCTATTTGTGCGTTGATAGTGTCTTAAAAGCATAATCCAGTCCGAGACGTGAACAGCTCTGAGAGAGCGTCACGTGTTGTCATCTCAAAATTATTACAATATTAGCATTATATCCGTCTTCTAATGCGTTTTGGAGGACATTACACCTGCTCTTTTTGGATCGGATAGCTTTCTGATAAAAGCGATGAAATGACCTCATTAAAAGCCCAAAATGTGCAGAGCAGTGGAAGAAGATCTAATTACAGCCATCTCGATATAACTCGAGATACCCACTGTTTCCTCTCATGAAAATTGCTTTCAAGGTCAAGGTTTGTTTATTGCTTCAAGGTTTCTTTATTTGTCACATAATAAATTATACAGGGTATAATCAAAAGTGAAATGTAGGTCAAATCAGGTCCGCTCAGTGGACAGTGCAAAGAATAAAAAATTATATAAAAGTAACACCACACAAGAGCATATATATAGGTAAAAAAATAAATAAAAAGTAAAATGTGCAGTAGAATAAAGAAAAGTGCAAAACAGTAAGATGTGCAAACAAGTAGGATGTGCAAAAACAGTATATGGGACTTAATAAATAGTACTATAAACAGGAGGGATGAGAGGGATGTGCAAACGGCTTTTTTTTTATTTTTATATTTATTAAAGAGTTTGTGTTTAGGAGCCTGATGGCCTGAGGGAAGAAGCTCCTCCTTAGTCTTTCAGTCTTTGCCATCATGCTCCTGAAGCGCTTGCCAGATGGCAGTAAACGGAAAAGATGGTTACCGGGGTGATTCGAGTCCTTGATGATTTTAGCAGCTCTGCTTTTGCAGCGTTTGAGGTAGATGACCTGCAGAGAGGGGAGAGCAGACCCTGAGATGCGCTCAGCTAAACGCACGACTCTCTGCAGAGCTTTACAGTCCTGGTTTGTGGCGTTACCATACCACACTGAGATGCACTGAGTCAGAACACTTTCTATGGCCCCTGAATAGAAAGTTTTCAGGATAGCTGGAGAGACCCTGAATTTCCTCAGCTGTCGCAGATGGTACAGCCTTTGCCTGGCTTTCTTAACCTGAGTTTGAATGTGTGTAGTCCATGTCAGGTCCTCGGAGATGTTTACAGTGAAGCTACTCACCCTCTCCACAGGGGTCCCACTGATCATAAGAGGAGTGTGGGGCCGCTGCTGTCTCTTCCTGAAGTCCACGATCAGCTCTTTGGTTTTGCTCACGTTCAGAAAGAGACAGTTGTCCTGGCACCATGATGTAATTCTCTCCACCTCATGCAAGTATGCGGCCTCGTCTTCGTTGTTAATGAGGCCCAGGACCACAGTATCATCAGCAAATGTAATGATAGAAGTGGAGCTGTGAGAGGACACACAGTCGTGTGTGTAGAGAGAGTAGAGCAGGGGGCTCAAGACACAGCCCTGTGGGGCTCCTATGTTCAGGGTGATGGAGTTGGAGGTGAACTGGCCGACTTTCACCACTTGTGGTCTGGCGGTGAGGAAATCTTGAATCCAGTCACAAAGTGAAGTGTTTAGGCCAAGGTCTGAGAGTTTAACAGCCAGCTTGGTGGGGACTATAGTGAAAGCGGAGCTATAGTCAATGAATAGCAGCCTGACATAGTTGCCATTTTGCTGTCAATGTGAGTGAGGAGGTGCAGTACCTGAGAGATGGCATCATCAGTAGACCTATTTGGCCGATAGGCAAACTGAAGAGGGTCCAAAGTAGCAGGGATGGAGGAGCAAATGTGTTTCTTTAAAAGTCTCTCAAAACCTTCATGACTGTCGATGTGAGGGCAACTGGACGATAGTCATTCAAGCAAGAGGGTTTACTGTTCTTAGGCACAGGGATAATGACAGATTTTTAAAGGGGTGGGAACCACAGAGGTAGCAAGGACTCATTAAAGATGGATGTAAACAAACCAGCAAGCTGATCAGCACAGGACCTCAGAACGCGGCCAGTAATCCCATCAGGTCCTGCTGCTTTTCTGACGCTCACTCTCTGAATACATGATTCCTCCGGCTCTGTCTGCTGCTTCCTGACGCGCTGCTCGGCAGAGTCACGCTGCCACCATTACATTCAAAGCGGCCGTAGAAGGTGTTTAGCTCTTCGGCCAGCAACGGATCTGCTCTCACCTCCACAGAGGAGTTGTTTCCAGAGGAACAGATGGTCTTTAGTCCCTGCCACATGCGCCGAGAGTCATTGAGCTGGAAATGTGACTCAATTCTCTCACTGTATCGGCGTTTAGCGGCTCTAACTGCACGACGGAGAGCATAGCAAGATGCCTTGTACTCACTCATGTTTCCTGACAGAATACCGGCATTGTATGCGGCAGTTCGATGGTTAACCGCGTCACGAATTGTTCTGTCCACCCACGGTTTCTGATTTGAGAAAGTCTTTATTGTTACCGTTTCAGTGGCCTGTTCGGTTAGTGTGTTTACGAAGCTTAATGCTACCTCCGTGAATTCGCTGACGTCAGATGAACTCGCCCGGAACATGTCCCAGTCGACGTCATCAAGAGACGCCTGTAGCGTAGCTTCGGAGTGGGAGGACCAGCGCGTCACTTCCCTCTCCACCGGGGGTTCTTGAATGATCCGTTGTTTATAATCCGGTGTGAGAAAAATGGCGACATGATCTGATTTCCAAACGCCGGCAGTGACGAGCTTTGTAGGCATTTTTGAATTGGGTGTAGCAGTGATCGAGTGTATTCAGTCCTCTGGTTGGACAGGATATGTGCTGATGAAAGTTAGGGATGACCTTTTTGAGGTTAGCTTTGTTAAAGTCTCCAGCGATGATGCATGCAGCGTCAGGATGTATGTTGATATATCCGCTGAGTTCATCGTGTAGTTTGGACAAAGCCACGCTAGTATCTGCTTGTGGTGGGATGTAAACGGCAGACACGAGGATCGATGTAAATTCCCGGGGCAGATAGAAGGGGCAGCAGATAATGGAGAGGTGTTCCAGATGAGGCGAGCAGGAATGCGACAGAATGGAGATATTCCTGGGATCACACCATTTCTTGTTAATGAAGAAACACACTCCACCACCTTTGGTTTTCCCGGCCTCGGCTGTTCTGTCCATCCGTAAAACAGAGAAGTTATCAGACGGCGTTACAGCGGTGTCCGGGACCGTCGGCGTGAGCCATGTTTCGGTCAAACAAAGGATGTTACAGTCCCTAATGTCCCGTTGGAAACTAATCCTGGCTCTAAGATCGTCCATCTTATTCTCCAAGGATTGGACATTGGCGAGCAGAATACTCGGTAGAGGGGGACTGTGAGCCCTTTTCCTCAGTCTGTTGCGGATTCCAGCATGTTTCCCGTGGTGTTTCTTTCGCCTCCTGGGATTATTAAGGCCTTTGTCAGCTTCGGTGCTCGAAGAATCTCCAATGGCCACGCTGGATCTGTGTATAAAGTGTCCTGGATCAGGTTAGTGTAACGCTGTCCAATGTCCAAAAGTGTTCTCTTGTTGTACATAATCATTGCAGGACGTTACATGTGTAAAAGAGAGGTAAAATAGAAAAACACATAAAAACACAATATTGAGCAGAGCTAATTCAGGCGACTGAACTCAGCAGCGCCACCGGAAAGGTTCTGTATATTCTGTATATTCTGTATATTCTGTATAATTCTGTATATTCTCTGATGGTTGGCTTCCTCTGAGGTCCTCTGAGGGGTTGGCATCATCTATTCTCAGGTGTTTGGTCATCTCGAATCATTAAAGGATTGGATCCAGACTGAAGCTCATGTAATTCCTAGTTACAGAAGCAGAGAAACAATTAAAAGAGACATAAATAGTGTAGCTGTTATTCCATCCAAGCAAAAATGATTTGTTCAACCCAAGCTAAAGCATAATAATGTGCGTTTGATCAGATACAACTGCAGTACAAGATTATGAGATGCATTATATGAATGCTTGGCTAAAGAGATGCATCTTTAATCTAGATTTAAATAGGGAGAGTGTGTCTGAACCCCGAACCTTATCAGGAAGGCTATTCCAGAGTTTGGGAGCCAAATATGAAAAAGTTCTACCTCCTTTATTGGATTTTGCTATCCTAGGTACTACCAAGAGACCTTAGGGAGCAGGTTGGATTGTAGCGTGATAGAAGACTAGTTAGGTACGCAGGAGCTAAATCATTTAGGGCCTTTTAGGTAAGTAATAATATTTTGTAACTAATACGGAACTTAATAGGTAGCCAGTGCAGAGACTGTAAAATTGCAGTAATATGATCATATTTTCTTGACCTGGTAAGGACTCCAGCCGCATAATTTTGTACTGTATCTGTAGCTTTTTTATTGAAGATGCAGGACAACCACCTAGCAGTGCATTACAATAGTCCAGTCTAGAGGTCATGAATGCATGAACTAACTTTTCTGCATCAGAAACACTTAACATGTTTCGTAGCTTGGCAATGTTTCTAAGATGGAAGAATGCTGATTTTGTAACATTGAAATATGATTTTCAAAATATAAGTTGCTATCTAATATAACACCCAGATTTTTGACTGTAGAGGAAGGAACAGGACATCCGTCTAGTTGCAAATTGTGATCAAAGAGATTCTGAGTACTGTTTTTGGTCCAATAAGTAATATATCTTTCTTATCTGAATTTAATAGGAGAAAATTATTGGTCATCCAATCTTTTACATTTTAACACACTGTGGCGAGGGGGGCGTGGTTCAGCGAAGTCTGCAGCGGGAGAAAGACTCAGGAGACAGCGGTAAGTAAGTGGGTCAAGTGCAAAATGAGGAACACCTGTGTCTGATTGCAGTAATTGGCGTGGAGACCAGATAAAAGCCACCGTGGAACAGGAGTTCATTGAGAGAGACGGAGTGAGGACTCGGGCGCAACGGTCTGTGAGAGAGAGACAGCCGGAGCGAATGCTGAGAGTGATCGCTGAGACAACCGAGAGAGTTGATGTTTTTAGGACGCGCAGAGTGCGCACCTGTTTAAGTTTATCTGTAAATAAAATTCACCCGAGTCTTCACGAGCCAACCCTGTCTGCTTCCTTCCTTCCTTACGAACTTTGTTACACTGGTTGCGAAACCGGGAAGGAAGCCGGAACGCCGCTGCCATCATGTCCTCACCATCGGGATCGCCATTTGCGGATGTCATCCAGTCGCTCGCGGGACTCCACCAAGAACATCACAAAGCGCTGATGGACATGAGGGCAGACCAGGAGAGGAGATTCTGTGCCCTCGTCCAGAACCAGCGGGAGGACCGAGCTGTTCGGAGCTGGATGGACCCGGGAGGTTCGGGCGGGAAGTCCAACAGCCTGGCCCGCCCACCCACATGCCGGTACAGAAGATGGGGCCGCGGGATGACCCGGAGGCATTCCTTGACCTCTTTGAGAAGACGCGCGGCATGTGGGTGGCCCCAGACGGACTGGCCAGTGCGCCTCATCCCCTGCTAACCGGGAGGCGCAGTTGGCGCGCAGCAACTGCCAGTCCAGAACCTCCTGGTCTCACGATGACCTAAAGCGAGCCATCCTCCAGCGGGTCGGCCGGGCCCGAGCAGCACCGCCAGCGCTTCCGTTCGCTGGAGCTTGGGAGAAGCGGCCGCCTTCGTGATGGCTCACCAGCTCCGGGACGCCTGCCGCAGATGGCTGTTGGCGGGGAAGGCGGTCGTGACCAAATCATCGACCAGGTGGTGCTGGAGCAGTTTTATTGCGCGGCTCCCGAAGGACCGCGCAGTGGGTCCAGTGCCACCGTCCGGCGTCGCTGGACCTGGCCATCCAACTCGCCGAGGACCAGATGGTGGCGTGCCACGGGGTTGGCGAAACTCTACCGTCCGTCTCTCTCTCTCTCCCCTCCCCTTCTTTTTCTCCCCCTACCTTCTTGCCCAGGTCCCGTGCCGGCGTGGTTCCCCGAGCCCAGCCCCGATGGAGGGGAGGCCCGGCTCCGGAGTCGGACGGTGCGAGAGCCCACGCCAGGGAGGCGGGGTTGGCCGCTGCTATTCCCGTTCCCCGGTCTCTCACGCCAATTCCTTGTCCCCCTTCCCGCCACTAGGGTGGCGGGAAGCCTGGGCCGGCCTGCTGGCGTTGCGGGGACCCGGGCCACTTTATCGATCGTTGTCCGGTGATGGAGGTGGGGACATTGGTCCGGGTTCGGACGCCCGCAGGCCGCCCCGATCAGGCTGGCGGGTACCAGATACCTGTGAGTATTAAGGGGTACATATTGGGCTTTGGTGGATTCGGGCTGTAACCAAACCTCGATCCATCAAAGCCTAGTTCAGCCTGAGGCATTGGATATGAGCTGCATGGTTGGGTGAGGTGTGTGCGGGGGCGTGGCGGAATATCCAGTAGTGCGTTTAGCCATCCAATTTCAGGGACAAAAGCATAATGTGGAGGTGGCAGTTAACCCCACCTCCGGCATCCGCTGATTTTGGGAACCAATTGGCCCTCTTTAAAGTTTTATTGGGAGTTTTGTGCGGATGCCTCCTGGGGAAAAGAAAAGCCGGGCAGGGAGGCGGCCGTGCGCTGGGAGGCTGAGCCGGGCTCGCTGAGGCGGCACCGGGGATCGAACGCGATCGAGAGGTTAATCCTCACGGAGCGTGATGATTTCCCCCTGGAGCAGTCTCAGGACGAGTCCCTGAGAAATGCGTTTGAGCAGGTCCGTTCCATTGACGGCCGGCCTCTCCAGCCCGCACGGCCCCCTTCCTATCCGTATTTTGCTATTTTGAAAGATAGGTTGTATCGAGTGACCCAGGACGCTCAATCAAAGCAAGATACAACCCAGTTGTTGGTACCCAAAAGCCGTCGGGAAATGCTTTTCCAGGCAGCTCATTGCAATCCTATGGCCGGGCACCTGGGGCAGGCGACAACACTAAACCGCTAATGGCCCGCTTTTGGCCGGGCATTCACGAGAATGTGCGCGGTGGTGTGCGGCTTGTCGTGAATGTCAGCTAGTGAATCCCCGGCCTCCCCAAAAGCGCCTTTGCGCCCCTTCCGCTTATGCAGGTCCCCTTCGAGCGGTGGTATGGACCTCATCGGGCCATTAGAGCGGTCGGCACGAGGGCATCGATTTGCATTAGTTCTGGTGGATTATGCAACCCGATACCCAGAGGCAGTAGCGCTCCGCAACATTTCCGCAAAAAGTGTGGCGGAGGCTCTGTTCAGTATGATCTCCCGGGTGGGAATCCCGAAAGAGATTCTCACCGACCAGGGCACGGCGTTCATGTCACGGACCATTCGCGAACTTTACGGATTATTGGGAATTAAATCGATTCGCACCAGCGTCTATCACCCACAAACGGACGGCCTGGTGGAACGGTTTAATCGTACGTTGAAAACCATGATTCGAAAGTTCGTTCACGAAGACGCCAAAAATTGGGACAAATGGCTGGAACCCCTTTTGTTCGCTGTGCGCGAGGTCCCGCAAGCCTCCACGGGGTTTTCCCCCTTCGAGCTCCTGTACGGCCGCCAGCCCCGCGGGGTTTTGGACGTCCTGAGGGAGACTTGGGAGGAGGGACCTTCGGAGAGTAAAAATGAAATTCAGCATGTGCTGGACCTGAGAACAAAACTCCACACGTTGGGGCAGCTCTCCATGGAGAATTTGTTACAGGCCCAGGACAAGCAAAGCCGGCTATACAATCGGGGGGCCAGATTACGCAATTTCACGCCGGGAGATAAAGTACTTGTGTTACTCCCTACCTCTAGCTCCAAATTACTCGCCAAGTGGCAAGGACCGTTTGAGGTCACACGGCAGGTAGGGGATCTCAATTATGAGGTGGTTCGAACGGATCGGAGCGGGGCACGTCAGATTTATCACCTCAACCTCCTTAAAAAATGGAACGAGGTCGAGCCGGTGATGCTGGCGACGGTAGTAGGTAACGAGGAAGATCTCGGGCCAGAGGCGAGCCTCAAAGTTCCATCACTCACTCTGGCCCCGGGGGGGGATCACCTCTCACCCTCCCAGCTCACCGATGTAGCCCGTTGCAGAGAGAATTTTGACGTGTTCTCGCCCGCCCGGTCGAACCAACCTTATTCAACACCATATTGAGACCGAGCTGGCGTGGTAGTGCGCAGCCGGGCCGTATCGTTTATCGGAGCACAAGAAAAGGAGGTCCAGTCAGAATTAGAGGCGATGCTAGAGATGGGAGTAATAGAAGAGTCCCGCAGTGACTGGGCGAGCCCGATCGTTTTGGTACCGAAAACAGACGGCTCGGTCCGATTCTGCGTGGATTATCGCAAGGTGAATGCGGTGTCGAAATTCGACGCCTATCCAATGCCGCGGGTTGACGAGTTGCTTGATCGGCTGGGTACCGCTCGTTTTTATTCGACACTGGACTTAACGAAAGGATATTGGCAGATCCCCTTATCACCATTATCCAAAGAAAAGTCAGCCTTCACAACGCCGTTTGGATTGCACCAATTTGTCACGCTTCCGTTTGGGTTGTTCGGGGCGCCCGCTACCTTTCAGCGCCTCATGGACAAAATCCTCCGACCGCACACCGCATACGCCGCTGCCTACCTGGATGACATCATCATCTACAGTCAGGACTGGCAGCGGCATGGTGTCACCTGCGGGAGGTGCTGAGAGCGCTGAGGGGAGCGGGACTAACGGCCAACCCAAAGAAGTGTGCGATTGGGCGGGTGGAGGTGCGTTATCTGGGTTTCCACTTGGGTCATGGACAGGTGCGTCCCCAAATTGATAAGACGGCAGCTATTGCGGCCTGCCCGAGACCTAAGACCAAAAAGGAGGTGAGGCAGTTCCTGGGGCTGGCGGGTATTACAGGAGGTTTGTTCCTGACTATTCGGAGCTCACCAGCCCGCTGACTGACCTCACTAAAAGGAGGTCCCAGATACGGTCCCGTGGGACGGAGCGGTGCCAGCAGGTTTTCACCCAGGTAAAGGCTGCTCTGTGTGGCGGGCCGCTATTACACTCTCCTGACTTTCTCTCCCTTCTTGCTGCAGGCACGGACGGCGCCGGACCGGGGCTGGGAGCTGTCCTGACCCAGGAGATAGGGGTGAGGCGCCCGGTGCTGTACATCAGTCGGAAGCTCTCTAAGAGAGACGATGTACAGCACCATTGAGAAGGAGTGTTTGGCAATCCGTGGGCGGTCCTCACCCTCCGCTATTATCTCCTGGGACGGAATTCACCCTCTGTTCGGACCACGCCCCTTGCAGTGGCTCCACCGCATGAAGGATACCAAGCGGATCACCCGTTGGTATCTGGCATTACAGCCCTTCAAATTCAAGGTGATCCACAGGCCGGGACGCAGATGACTGTAGCCGACTTCCTCTCCAGAAATGGGGCTGCAGGCGGAGGGCTTCCGGCCTGAGTCGGGCGGTGGGGGTATGTGGCGGGCGTGGTTCAGCGAAGTCTGCAGCGGGAGAAAGACTCAGGAGACAGCGGTAAGTAAGTGGGTCAAGTGCAAAATGAGGAACACCTGTGTCTGATTGCAGTAATTGGCGTGGAGACCAGATAAAAGCCACCGTGGAACAGGAGTTCATTGAGAGAGACGGAGTGAGGACTCGGGCACGGTCTGTGAGAGAGAGACAGCCGGAGCGAATGCTGAGAGTGATCGCTGAGACAACCGAGAGAGTTGATGTTTTTAGGACGCGCAGAGTGCGCACCTGTTTAAGTTTATCTGTAAATAAAATTCACCCGAGTCTTCACGAGCCAACCCTGTCTGCTTCCTTCCTTCCTTACGAACTTTGTTACACACACTCTGTTATCTTAGATAATTTAGAAGTTTTGTCTGGTCATGTTGAGATATATAGTTGAGTATAATCAGCATAACAATGGAAACGAATCCCATATTTTCTAATAATATTACCAAGGGGCAACATGTAATGAAAATAGCAGAGGACCTAGGACAGATCCTTGTGGTACTCCATACTTTACTGGTGATAATTGAAATGCCTCCCCGTTTAAATAAACAAAGTGGTAGTGATCGGACAGGTAGGATCTAAACCATCTTAAACCCTGCTCTTGAATACCTGTATAGTTTTGTAATCGATCTATGAGTATGTCATGATCCATAGTGTTGAACGCAGCACTGCGCTGTAGAATCTACATTTGTTATTGTATTTCTGATGTTATATATTTTATCAGTGAATAAATTCATAAAGTCATTACTATCAAACTGTGAGAGAATGTTTAGATCGGGTGACATCTGTTTATTTGTTAATCTAGCCACTGTGCTAAATAAAAATCTTGGATTGTTTTGGTGATTATCTATGAGTTTGCAGATATGCTCGGTTCTGGCAGCTTTTAAAGCCTGTTTATATCTGGACATACTGTTTTTCCATGCAATTCTAAAGACTTCCAAGTTAGTTTTTTCTCCATTTGCGCTCAAGATTACAGGTTTCTTTCTTGAGAGAATGTGTATAACTGTCGTACAATAGAACAATAGTTCTGTCAGAGAGTCTCAGTCTCTCCAGTCACTTGAGTCGCCACTGTCAGTATTGGGTTTTTTGTTGTGTTTTGGCCTCTAGAGGTCCTCATGATGTTCTCTATTTCAGCTTACTCTACTTGTAATTAGAGTCATTCTTTTCACCTGTGTCTCATTTAGCTGTGTGTATTTTAATGACGGTATCTCCCAGTTTCTTTGCTTCGTGTTTAGTTATTCTAAGTCAGCTGCCTGATGCGTCTTACTATTGGGTTCATCATTCTCAAGTGGCTCAAGGACTGAGTATCTGACTTTCACACCAGAGACCCGAGTTCAAGCCTCGGCTGTGACAGAAACACCAAGCCAAACTATGGACCCAGAAACGCCCAGCACTCAGGATCTCTTCACTACCATAGCTCAACATGAGTCTTCGGTTCAACGTCATGAAAATGTGTTAGTCCAACAGGAGGCCTTGATGGTGAGGCATTCACAATTACTTTCTGATGTCATGACCTCTATCCGTCAGATCTTTGATCGGCTGCCATCTCCCCAAGTTACGGACTCTGCTGCTGCTTCTGAACCTCATTTCCTCCAGTGCCAGTTTCCCTAGTTGAACCCCGTCTACCTCCACCGCAACGCTTTTCTGGGATCTCAGTGCTTGTCGTGGATTCCTCACTCAGTGTTCCCTAACGTTCGAGCTACAACCATCTTCCTTCCCCTCTGATAGGGCCAAGATTGCATATCTCATCACCCTCCTTTCAGGTAAGGCCCTCTCCTGGGCTTCGGCAGTTTGGGAGGCTCAGAACCATTTCTGTGCAAACTATGCTGCATTTGAAGAGGAATTCAAGCGTGTCTTTGATCACTCCATCAGTGGCCGGGAGGCATCTAAACGGCTGCTGTCCCTCCAGCAGGGTAGTCGCAGTGCTGCTGAATATGCCATCCATTTCCGCACCATTGCAGCAGGGAGAGGCTGAAACAATGAGTCTCTTGTGGTGTGCTTCCAGAACGGTCTTTCTGAGGCACTCAAAGATGAACTTGCCACACGAGAGCCTTCCAATGATCTAGAGGCCCTTATCAACCTGGCGGTCCGACTAGACAATCATCTGAGAGAAAGAAGGCTGAGTCACCAGTTTGTGTTTACGCCCCTTTCAGTCAAGTTCCCACAGAGCTGTTACCACTGTCCCAAGGGTCACCAGAACCTATGCAGTTGGGTGGTACTCGGATCTCGCCATCAGAACGAGACCGCCGCATGAAAAGAACGGTGCTGCTTATACTGTGGATTGCCTGGACATTTCCGTTCTGCCTGCCCAGAGCTCTCGGTAAATGCTCGATCCCGTCCAGGCAGGGAAGGACTGTAGCGGGAATTACTAGCATTGCACTAGTTCCAATTCAGGACTGTTTCTCTCCATCACACTTGCCTGGGGTAATCATAAGCAACATCTCAAGGCCATGGCAGATTCTGGTGCAGCCGGTAACTTTATGGATTTTTCACTGAATAGGAGTCTCAAAGTGCCTTTTGATTAACTTGTAACCCCTCTAAATGTGACTGCCCAGGATGGAAGACCTCTGGGATCTGGGAAAGTGAACCTTCTCACCTCTCCTCTCCACCTCTCCATTCATGAACACCAGGAGGAGTTGTGTTTCTATCTGATACGGTCTCCAGTGTTACCTGTGATTCTCGGTCACCCCTGGCTTCTTCAACATAACCCCCATCTTGATTGGTCCACTGGTGCTATCCTCAGTTGGGGTCCTACATGTCATGTCACCTGTCTTATCCAGAGCTCCACTGATTCTACTCTTGAGTCCCAAGAACCTTTAGACCTGTCTCAAGTCCCCACTCAGTACCACCATCTTAAGGCAGTCTTCAGTAAAAAGAAATCCATGTCTTTACCCCCTCACCATCCATCTGACTGCGCCATTGACTTGCTTTCAGGTACCTGTCCCCCCAGAGGTCGCATCTTTTCTTTGTCTTCTCCCGAGCGTGCAGCAATGGACAACTACATTGAGGAATCCCTTGCGGCAGGGGTTATTCGCCCGTCCACTTCTGCTGGCGCTGGTTTCTTATTTGTTGGTAAAAAGGATGAGGGCTTTCGCCCCTGAATAGATTCGAGGACTCAACAAGAACACTATACGGAACCATTACCCCTTGCCGCTTATGGCCACTGCCTTTGAGTTACTACAGGGAGCTTCCATCTTCACCAAACTCGACTTGCGCATTGCTTACCATCTAGTGCGCATTAGACAAGGGGATGAGTGGAAGACTGCATTTAACACTCCCACTGGGCACTACGAGTACCTAGTCATGCCTTTTGGCCTCACCAACGCTCCCGCAGTCTTCCAGGCTTTGATAAATGATGTTCTTAGGGACATACTCAATCAGTTTGCATTCGTCTACTTGGATGATATTCTCATCTTCTCAAGTTCCCCTAATGAGCACGTGGAGCATGTCAAGAAGGTGTTAAATCGTCTTCTCGAAAATCACCTCTATATTAAGCCTAAGAAGTGTGAATTTCATGTGACTCAAGTACAGTTCCTGGGATTCATAATTATGCCTGGCCACGTACAGATGGATCCCCGTAAAGTTCAAGCAGTTACAGATTGGCCCACTCCCTTATCTTTAAAGGAGGTGCAGTGATTCCTTGGTTTTGCCAACTTTTACCGCAAATTTCAGCTTCAGCTCTGTGGTGGCTCCCCTATCTGCTCTTACTAAAGGGAAAAAGGCTAGTTTTAGCTGGTGTCCTGAAGCAGAGTCAGCCTTCAAGGAACTCAAACTCCGCTTCACTTCAGCACCCATTCTCACTGTCCCAAACCCAGACAAACTCTTTGTCGTAGAGGTGGATGCCTCAGATGTGGGTATTGGAGCAGTGCTTTCCCAGAGAGGAGAGGATAAAATACTTCATCCATGTGCATTCCTTTCCCACTGCCTAACTCCAACGGAGAGGAATTACCACGTGGGTGACCGAGAGTTACTGGCGGTCAATATGGCACTCGAAGAAAGACGACATTGGCTTGAGGGGACAAACACCCATTTCAAGTACTCACGGACCATAAAAAACTTGAGTATATTCAGCAGGCGAAGCGACTTAACCCTCGTCAGGCACGCTGGTCTCTATTCTTCAACAGGTTTCAGTTTATTATATCCTACTGTCCTGGCACAAAAAATCTTAAACCTGATGCTCTGTCTCGAGTATATGCAAATAGTAACCAAGATCCAATCACTCCCATATCACTAGCCCCAAGATAATGCCCTGTATGGTGGGAACTTGAAAATACTATAAGACAAGCCCAGGTCCGGGAACCAGACTCAGGTGGAGGGCCTACCAACTGTTTGTTCGTCCTCAAATCAGTTCGCTCCCAGGTTCTCCAGTGGGGTCACTCCTCTCGTCTGACTTGCCATCCTGGCACAATTCACACCCTTGAATTCCTCCAGAGATGATTTTGGTGGTAGACAATCAAGAAGGACACCAAAAGCTTTGTAACTGCCTGTCCCACATGCAATCAGGGGAAATTCTCTCATCGCTCACCTCAGGGTTTGACCCATCCTCTCTTTATACCTCGAAGACCCTGGTCTCACCTCTCTGTGGATTTTATTACTGGACTTCCACCATCCCAACGTAACACTACCATCATGGTAGTTGTTGACAGATTTTCTAAGGCTGGCCGATTCATTCCCTTGCCCAAGTTGCCCACTGCTAAAGAGACTGCTGAGTTGATCATTAACTATGTGCTTCGAGTCTATGGCATACATCAGGACATTGTCTCTGATCGAGGTCCTCAGTTTTCCTCTCAATTCTGGCGGGCATTCTGTTAACTTTTGGGGGTGACAGTGAGCCTATCCTCTGGATTCCATCCTGAGTCCAATGGTCAAACAGAGAGACTAAATCAGGATCTGGAAACTACTCTAAGGTGCATAGCTGCCAGCAATCCAACCTCTTGGGCATCCTTCATTATGTGGGCAGAGTATGCACATAACACTCTATGCTCCTCTGCAACGGGCATGTCTCCTTTTAAATGCCAATTTGGTTACGCCCCTCCACTTTTCCCTAAACAAGAAGTTGAAGTTCCCTCCGTACTGCAGTTTATCCAACGCTGTTGCCTGACATGGAAGAAGGCTCGACACAAACTTCTCAGAGTCTCTCAGCAATATCAGCGCCAGGCTAATCGTAGGCGCAGACCTGCTCCCATACTGCGTCCTGGCCAGAGAGTTTGGCTCTCTACAAAGAACTTACCCTTATGATTTGAGTCCAAGCTCTCCCAGCGCTTCATAGGGCCTTTCAGAGTGGCAAGGAAAGTGAACCCGGTTACATATAGTTTATTGTTACCTAGATCTTTAAAGATTAATCCTACCTTTCATGTCTCCCTTCTAAAACACGTTTTTTCTTCTCCTTTCACTCCGGCAGGTAGACATCCCCCTCCTCCTCGCATTATTGGAGGCCAACCTGCCTACATGGTCCACCGAATACTGGATTCCCGTCGGGTGTGAGGATCACTTCAGAATCTTGTGGACTGGGAGGGATATGGCCCGGAGGAGCGCTCCTGGGTTCCTGCTAGGGACATCTTAGACCCAAAATTAATAAGGGATTTTCACACTCGTAATCCCAATCGTCCTGGGAGGAACGTCAGGAGCCGTTCCTAGGGGGAGGGGTCCTGTCAGTATTTTGTTTTTGTTGTTGTGTTTTGGCCTCTAGAGGTCCATGATGTTCTCTATTTCAGCTTACTCTACTTGTAATTAGAGTCATTATTTTCACCTGTGTCTCATTTAGCTGTGTGTATTTAAGTGACGGTATCTCCCAGTTTCTTTGCTTGGTGTTTAGTTATTCTAAGTCAGCTGCCTGATGCGTCTTACTATTGGGTTCATCATCCTCAAGTGGCTCAAGGACTGAGTATCTGACTTTCATGCCAGAGACCCGAGTTCAAGCCTCGGGTGTGACAGCCACAGTCATCAGCACCCTCGTTCCAATGATTACTATCACCTGTGTTTTGATTCTCCGCACCTGTCCCCTGCAATCAAGACACCTGTCATAAGCACGCTCCTTCCCATCACTCACGTTCCGGTCTACCGTTCACATACCTGAACCAAGCCAGTCCTCAGTTCACTAACCTGTGTGTTTCCACACCTCCGACATTCCAGTTTCTCCACCGCTCCTGTTCTACAATGCTCCCCGGATTCCTACAACACTCACTGCAAGCTAAGCATTCAATAAATACCGACGTTCCAGACAAGTTCTGCCTGGATGATAACGCGGAGCCATATAGTTAATATTATTAATATGCAGCATGCATGATACAAGGAAATGGTCAGTAAAATCATAATTTTGAGGTACGATCAGTAAGATTAATTCCATGCGATATAATTAAATCTAGCATATTATTAAAACGATGAGTGGGCCAGGTGATGTTTTGCTTGACACCAAAAGAGTTTATTATTTTAGTAAACGCAAGTCCTAACGCATCATTTGTATTATCAACTTGAATGTTAAAATCTCCCACAATTAGTGCTTTATCAACATTAACCAATAGGTCTGAGAGGAAATCTTTAAATAATTTTCGAAAGTCTGTAGACGGCCCTGGCGGTCTATACACAGTAGCCAGAGCAAGAGATAGGACAGATTTATTTTGCAGAATAAGAACCATTCAGTCAAAGGTTCTTTAAAGAACATCTCGTTCTTACCTTTTTATAATCGGAAGAACCTTCTTTCACCACAAATAACCTTTTGTGAAACAGAAAGGTTCTTCAGTTGTCAAAGGTCCTTTATGGATGCATTTAGACAAAACAGGTTTTTCTATGGCATCCTGAAGCACCTTTATTTCTAAGAGTGTAATGCTTCTTTGTTTTAAATTCTTAAAAAATCCGTTTGTTTATTTCCAAGTTTAAATTCGATTTGAATCCCAGATGTCCAATATGGTCTCAGGCCTTTGGATTGCATTGTATGTTGTAAACAATTTTATCAACAATTTTAATGCAAGCCATTTTCCATTCATTTGCAGCTCTTTGTGCTCCAATTTCTGGATTGTCTTTCATTAAAGGAACAGGTGAGAAAAATTAGGATTTGCTGAATATTTATTCACCCTCAGGCCATTCAAGATGTAGATGAGTTTGATTCTTCAGAACAGATTTGGAGAAATGTAGCATTGCATCACTTGCTCATCAGTGGATGCTCTGCAGTGAATGGGTGCCATATGAATGAGAGTCCAAACAGCTGATAAAAACATCACAATAATCAGATGTGTAAGATGTGTTTGTAAAAAACCATTTATTTAAATACATGCTACAGAATGAATATTGTGTTTGAATGCTTGATAATGTTTAATTCAATAAACTATATAAAATATTTAGGAAATGTCACAAATCGATATTTAAAACGCTAAAACAACATTTACATTAAAAGATTTTAACTAACATGAATGATAACCTAAGAGTACAAAAGAGAGTTACAGTTGTTGGCAGACAGTCAGTGTGAAAAATAGTCATTATGAGGGAATCTCTTTCAAACACACACATCCCATCCTATTAACACCACGCACACCTTCACAGATGAAGAGAAGAGCAGAAAGAAAAGCAAACAACTGGAGAGAGTGAGAGTGAGTGAAAAGAGGCACGGAAAGAGAGAGAGACTTTGGCAAAGCAGGATTTGAGAGGAATTTAAGAGCATGAGTAAGAGAAACAGCTGCAGCGCTCTGACAGGAAGAGAGAGAGAGAGTGTTCATGTAAGTGAGGGAGAGTTTGAGTGTGTATTGAGGACCTTTCTCAAGAGGATGTTTGTGTGTGTGTGTGTGTGTGTGTGTGTGCGTGCGTGCGTGTGTGTGTATGTGCGTGTGTGCGATAGAGAGAGAGTGTGTGTGGACACTTATTGCTGGTCCCACTGGGCCGTGGTCTTATAGAAACCAGACTACTTTATGATATAAAGACATGGCAACATTTTCCACAGTTACAGCAGCACAGTACAGATGCTGTTTGTTTTGTGCATATTGATAATCTAAATAAATACTAACTGTACTAACTGAGTATTATTGGGTGAATCTCACAAAATGTTTTTCACCCCAAAATGAAATAAGTAATAAGAAATAAAATTTACTTAGAATATATATTTTTTGCATTGTAATTACTTTAATGATAATTACATTTTCTCTTTTCTCCCCAAATACTCATTACCCGAATGTATCTACATTTTTGCTTGCAATTTTACTTTTTCCCTATTATATATATAAAAAAAATATATATATATTTTTAATTAACATTACAGTAATAATAAGCCTGGACATTTTGGAGGAGAAATATGCTTAATTATCATTAAAAGAAAAAATAAACTTGTTCTTCTGTGTATTGTGGGGGTGAAATAGACATGCACTGTAAAATTCAATTATAAAAATAAAAGTAAATAAAATAATTTTATGCCAGGACATTATCCAATAATTTTACAAACATTTATCTTAATTCCAAAACAAAATGCAATAAAACAATGATAGGCAATGATAATATTTTTACACTTTGTTATTTACAGGTTTCATGATGTTCACCCTGTATCACAGACTTATACAACATACAATAACCTCAATTAAACAAGACATATTACACAGGCATTTGAGAGCATGTGTTTGGGTTCATGTGTGTGTGTGTGTGTGTGTGTGTGTGTGTGCGTGTGTGTGTGTGTGTGTGTGTGTAAGAGAGGGTCAGCATGTGGTGTAGTTTAGTAGTACTCAGAGGAGAATAAGTCAATATGACCTCTGTGCTGCTCTGCTCCTGCTGAGGTCAATAAGTCAACATGACCTCTGTGCTGCTCTGCTCCTGCTGAGGTCAAAGTCAGTACTCGACCTCTGAGAGCGGCCTGTAGGGATCCATTCATCAGACAGGCAGAGTGACCCTGAGAGAGAGAAAGATAATTTCCAGCCTTTAATGGCTGAAAGTTCCCAAAACAGAATAACTATTTTGGATCTGGAATAGCTCCATATACTAAAAGTGTGATATGCTGTCAAATTTTTTTTTAAAGAAATAGTTCACTTAAAAATGAACAATCAAGCATAATCCACGTAACACAAACACACACACACATTTTTTTGCATGAACTATTACTTTAATCAAGTGTGTGGTAGTATTCAGCGGAACTCATTGAGCTGAAAGAGTTAACTCAATACTCTCTCCAACATCTCCAAAATGAGGTCTTCAGTGTCCTCCAGAGCTAAAATAATAGTCCCAAAATGGCTCATAAGAAGGCACCATTTCCGTCCAGTCATCCATATTAACCAAGGAAATATTTGGGGAACTTAGAGTGCTGGTAAACATCCTAAAGCAATAAGTACCTGGAGAGTAATGAGGAAATGAAGGTATGTGAGGTTTCCAGCAGAAACTTGTGACTCAGTCTCACCGTGTGAATTAAAAACACACTCACCACTTCCTCTGCTAGTTAGCCTTCAATTAGTCTCATAATTGCAAATGACTGAGCATGTTTATTTACCATAGTCAAATGAGCTTATTTCCATTGGTGAGGGTTCAACTCTAGAGCAGCTCTGATTGGCTGTTCTTCTGCAGTTCTTCTGATTGAATGTGTTCAGAATGGAATGCTGTCATGCTGCGCAGTGTGCTTTGAATTTGTACTATTTTATAAAAATAGTATGTGAAACTGTGTACAATTTAGTGCAATGGTCCAGAAATAAAAAATCACACATCGGGGAATAGATTTTTAATTAACTGGTCTAATTGTTCATTTATGCTACATTACCTATTTTTAGCTACATTACCCATGATTCTGCAAACAAATATCCACCAATTGGACAATCAAAACAAGGAAATAGTGGAACGAGAGCTCCGCACTCCCATTTTAACTTTTTTTTCCAATAAAGTTATTTTGTTTCGATATATATTATCACATTCTTAAATCAATATTTGTATTCAATATGTTTGATTTGTTTTTAATCAAGATGTTTTTTTTTCAGTGCTTTGTGGGATTGTAGTTCTTTCCCTCATTAAAGCCAAGTACACTGTGTACTGTACAGTCTTTTTTCTTATTTTTAAGTAGGTTTTTGATTCTCATTTCATTGTAATCCAATGATTGGTGTCTGTCCGCTTATCTCTGCAACAATTTAAAATGTTATTTTGCATTTTTAATCCAAGTGTAGTCCATTTGTATCATTCATCACATTGGAAATGGAAGGTCAAGTCGAACGCATTGCATTGTGGGATACAGTACTCCCTGTTGTATTATGCAAATGTTGGCAAATGTTGTATTTTAGGTCATCTTGAAATCCTATGCATTGTGAAAATGTGCATTATTAGTACACTATTGTGTGTGTATATACATACGCTAGATATACTATATATGACCCTGGACCACAAAACCAGTCTTAAGTTGTTGGGGTATATTGTAAATATGTCTCTTAAGTCACTGGGGTATATTGTAAATATGCCACTTAAGTCGCTGGGGTATATTGTAAATGTGTCACTTAAGTCGCTGGGGTATATTGTAAGTATGTCACTTAAGTCACTGGGGTATATTGTAAATGTGTCATTTAAAATATATCACTTAAGTCGCTGGGGTATATTGTAAATATGTCACTTAAGTCGCTGGGGTATATTGTAAATATGTCACTTAAGTCGCTGGGGTATATTGTAAATGTGTCACTTAAAATATGTGACTTAAGTCGCAGGGGTATATTGTAAATGTGTCACTTAAAATATGTGACTTAAGTCGCTGGGGTATATTGTAAATACGTCACTTAATTCGCTGGGGTATATTGTAAATATGTCACCTAAGTCGCTGGGTTATGTTGTAAATATGTCACTTAAGTCTCTGGGTTATGTTGTAAATATGTCACTTAAGTCGCTGGGTTATGTTGTAAATATGTCACTTAAGTCGCTGGGTTATGTTGTAAATATGTCAACTAATTCGCTGAGTTATGTTCTAAATATGTCACTTAAGTCTCTGGGTTATGTTGTAAATATGTCACTTAAGTCACTGGGAAGGTCAAGTCGAACGCATTGCATTGTGGGATACAGTACTCCCTGTTATATTATGCAAATTTTGGCAAATGTTGTGATTTAGGTCATCTTGGAATCCTATGCATTGTGAAAATGTGCATTATTAGTACACTATTGTGTGTGTGTATATACATACGCTAGATATACTATATATGACCCTGGACCACAAAATCAGTCTTAAGTCGCTGGGGTATATGGTAAATATGTCCATTAATTCGCTGGGGTATATTGTAAATATGTCACCTAGGTCGCTGGGTTATGTTGTAAATATGACACTTAAGTCGCTGGAGTATATTGTAAATATGTCACTTAAGTTGATGGGGTATATTGTAAATGTCACTTAAGTCTCTGGGGTATATTGTAAATATGTCACTTAAGTTGCTGGGGTATATTGTAAAAATGTCACTTAAGTCGCTGTGGTAAAATTGACCCTTATGACTGGTTTTGTTGTCCAGGTTCACATATGAGTTTAAAAGTTATTTAAAGGGGTTGTTGAAAACTCTGTTCTTCTAAAGTGTAGAAACTCAGAAGAGAAGACCAGGAGACTTCGGATTCGATCGTAGGATTCTTTATTGAAAAAAAACCCCAGTGTGATGGTAGGCTGCAGTCATCGAAATCTCCTCTTAAGTCATTTTTACAGGGTATCTTTATAGGCCGAATTGGAGGAGGGACTTTTACAGGTTGAGCCAAAACATCAAATAAACATACATCTGAGGGCAATAAACCTAACGAATCCACATCTGGCCAGGACAAAGTCATTTGCAGATCAAAGGTTGAATCTCTCAGTAGTCTGACCCATTGATCTTAACATTATCATAGAGACAAAAGCACAGCTGTTGAGCTCAAATGGTCAGGAAGCGTTCTCAAACACCTGAATTTCCTGATAAACCTTCTTAGTAAGAAAAGTATCTAAATTAAACATTTAAAATAAAATTTGTAATACTTCAATTCCCCCTTTGAGAGTTCTAATAACTCTCACAAAATACAAATTTAGACACTTAAAAGTTAATTCTTGTAACTTGTAATCGTTAAAAGTTAATTCTTGTAACTTGTAATCTGTTACAGGCACATAGTACATGTTCTGTGTTGCTTATATGTAATTGCATGCTGACACAGAAACAAAACATGCAATTAGGGTCCGTGAAGATTTTACGGGTAATAGTCTCTGTTGTGTATTTTTATTCTTTTCTTCTTCTTTCTTTTCTTTTCTTGTGTGATAGTTGGCTCGGTAATGGGTCTAGTTATTTTCTAGAGGTTGTGGCTTCATCCGCAGGTGAGAAGGGTGGTGCATATGGATCTCAGGACAGCCATCAAATGGTATCTGCACAGAGGAAGAAAGAAACACAAACAAGAGAGAACAACGGCACAGAGCAGTATTTGTAGAGTCTGCAAACATTAGGGTTGTATCCTCTGTTCAAAATATAGTCTGCTATGGTTGTTCCTTCTTTCCCTATTTCTCAATTCCTGACACCTAAAGAACAGTGAGGAAAGGATGGACTAATGGAGGAAAGGCCTATGAGGAAATCTTCACCTCAGGGTTGGCCCCAAGCCTGTTGCTTCGGTTCTTCCCTGGGCTCCTCACTGGTTCTTGTGTCTGCCCTATCCTATCCCTGCAGGGGAGGTACAACTTACAATGTGACACATGAGTCCAAGTTTTCCTTCCTGACACAATACTGCAGCTGCTGTAATCAACATCACTTGATGTGGTCCGTACCACTTAGGCTCTAATGGCTTGTTTTGAATGCCTTTATCATGACCCATTGACCTGGGACGATTGTGTGTCCACCTTCTGGTGGAGTCTGCCAACACGACTCAACTCTCTCTTTGGCACTCTGCACTGCCTTTGTGAGGTTTTCACAGTAAGCGATCAGGGCATCTGAAGCAATGTGCACATCAGCATTTCTAAGATCAATCACACCTGGCATCTGCATTGGGCCCAGTAATAATCTCATGAGGGCTCAGTCCTACTGATCTGTTAGGTGATGCTCTCATACACAGTACTGCGGGCAGTGCTTCAACCCATGGTACTCCTTCCTGATGCATTTTGCTTAGCCTGGTTTTGATTGTTCTGTTTGATCGCTCAACCTGTCCTGATGCTTGTGGCCTATAGGGACAGTGAAGGTTCCACTTAATCTTCAACATTCTAGACACTTCCTTGACTACCTGTCCTGTGAAGTGGGTACCTTGATCTGAGTCAATGCAATCTGGTAATCCCCATCTGGGAATGAAATCAGTGACAAGACATTTAGCAGTATGTGCAGCTGTAGCGCCCTGTTGGATAAGCTTCTACCCATCTTGAGAACTTGTCTATTACTACCAAAACGTCAGTTTTTCCTTTACAAGGGGCAACGATATGTAATCAACTTGCAGGTGACGAAATGGCCCTGGTGGAGCTGGGGTATGTGCTGCTGGTGTAATGGCTGCTGGTACATCATTATTTTTCTGACATGTAACACATCTCTTGACTGTTTCAGTGGCTGCGTTTCTGAATTTTGGATTCCACCATTGATTTGAGAACCTGTGATTCATCGTTGCTGGACCACTATGACCCAAACTGTGTATTTGTTGAGCCAAATATGGCAACAGTGATTCGGGAGCAACATACTTTCCCCTTTGGTCCAGCAGCCGGATGAATCCACAGTGGCTCCTTTGTCTAACCATGTCCATGCTTCATATAGAGGAACGCCTTTATACAGATCAACGATTGATTCAGGAGGTAGAATTATCTTCTGTGCTGTACTACCTGAACACACTTGTACAGTTGCATAAAAACAAGCCTGTTTAGCCGCTACATCAGCAAGAGCATTACCTTTAGCTTCCGTAGTATTAGTTGTGAGATGTGCTTTCACTTTGATCACTGCTAATTTCTTTGGGAGTTTCATGGCAAACATTAAATCTTTCACTAATCCAGCATGCTTAATGGGGATCCAGCAGAAGTTAGAAATTTTCTGGTTTGCCAAATGACACCAAAATCATGAATTACCCCAAAAGCATACCTGGAATCTGTGTAGATATTTGCAACCGATCCTGAAGCTAGCGTGCATGCTCTAGTTAAGGCTACTAGTTCTGCAGCTTGAGCTGAAAAATGATCTGAAGACGACCTGAAGCAACTACTTCAGTGGTGGAAGTTACTGCATATCCTGCTCGCCTGTTACCTTCAATAACTTGAGCTGAACCATCAACAAACAACTCCAATTCTGCTTCTATGGGAGTTTCTGCTATTTCACTTGTCGCTGCATATGTAAGCGTAACACAATCATGAGTCATTTCGCCTTCATCCTCTAACACAAATTCAGTCATTGCAGACATCATACATGAGGATGGGTTCGTGACTGGTGCACGCTGTATAACAATATTCGGGCTGTGAGAGTTGCTAACCAATTTCCCCAACGGGAGGAGGTGACAGAAGTGACTTTTGCTTGATTCATTAGTGCGGACACTGTGTGAGGGCATTTTACGTTTACAGTCTGACCTAACACCATTCCTGATGAAGCCTGAAGCGCTAGATGAACTGCCTGTACTGCTCTGAGGCATGGGCCCATACCTTGAGCGACTATGTCAAGTTTACCGGAATAGTAATGAATTGGGCGTAAGCTGCCCCATGATCTTGCATTAGACATGCAGTCATAAAGCCTAAGTGTTCATGGACATAAAGCACAAAGGGTCTATCAGATTGGGCAATTCCTAATGCTGGTGCTTGACATAGTGCTCTCTTCAAATCATTAAAAGCTTTAAGATGAAGTTCTTCCATACAAACAGTATCTGAATCTTTACCATGGCCTTTCAACAAATCATAGAGAGGCTGAGCAATCGAGGCATAGTCTTCAATCCAAGGTCTACAATAACCTGTTGTTCCTAAAAATGAGCGGAGTGTTTTAATGGTATTAGGCGGAGGTATGGCTTTGACTGAAGCCGCTGATCCTGTGTAATGGATCTATTTCCTGTACCAATTGTTTGACCCAGAAATGTGACTTGCTTTTTAGCGATTTGAGCTTTGTGAAAGCTGCATTTGTGTCCTTTTTTATGCAAATAGTCCAACAATGACGCCAATTCAGTTTGATGTACCTCATGATCTGTTGAGGCAATCAAAATATCATCGACATATTGGATCATAGTGGACTGTTTTACCGGACATTCTGGGTCACACAAATCACGTCTGACAGCCTGATGATATATGGTTGGGGAGTTTTGAAATCCCTGTGGCAATCGTGTCCACTGGTATTGTTCATAGTCAACTGTGAAAGCTAACCATGGCTGGCTGTCAGAGTGCAACGGTACAGAAAAGAATCCATTAGACATATCAATTACTGAAAAATCTTACAATCTAATGGTAAGCCATTACAAATTGTAGATGGATCTGCCACTAGGGGGTGATTTTCAATATGTTTATTGGCTACTCTGTAGTCTATTGTAAGTCTCCATGTCCCATTAGATTTCTTGATGGGCCATATGGGTGAATTACATGGACTGTTGGTTTTAACTAGCACTCCTTGCGTCAGCAAATTTTCTACAATAAGTTTGATTCCCTGTATAGCTTCTTTATTAATTGGATATTGTTTGGTGACCGGAGGTGGAGTTCCTGTCAATTTAACTGGTTCTACACCTGTCAACAACCCACAATCATCCTTGTCTTTAGCCCAAATTGGATGATTCTGTAAGAAAGCATACTCGGGAGGGGTTGCATTATTGGTAGAAATCTGTGCTGAGGAAATTTTTATGCTAGTAGATTCTGAGGACATGTCTAAAGTTAGATTTATTTGTCTCAGAAGATCCATGCCTAACATTGCACCTGTATTTAATGGAGCATAGCAATTTTGTAGTCAGAGTTTTTGGGCCAAATTGTACCTCTATGGGCGGAGTTTCATACAAAACAGAATCTTCACCTATTACACCAGTTAAACAAAGTTTGGTTTTCTTGTATGGGATGTTTAAACCTTGTGCCAATTTTGTAGGAATTACTGTAATTTCTGCACCTGTATCAAGCAAAAATCAATCTCTTTCTTTTATGCTACCTTTCACAAAATTCTTTGGTCATTGTGTTGGATTACAGGGGAAAGGTAGCTACCACAGCCCCAATAATTAGTTTTTTCCTGGTCTTGTTGTGCTCTTAGAAGAGCCTGAACTAACTGTCCTATACAGTTTCAGTGGTCACTGGCGGAACTACTTCAGGGTTGTGTGCAGGCTGAGAAGGAGCAGAATTATGCATAGCATTTCTTTTACTATCTTGCAACTTCTTCCTACACTCTTTCTCCCAATGTCCTAATTTTTCACAGTATTTGCATTTGCTTTCTTTTTAGACCATCTATTGTCTTGTTTCGTTGTGTTAAACGTAGCTGCTACTCTTACTTTTGCCTTGACATCAGCATCTCTTTCCCATGTAGTTAACCTGTCTAGGTTACTTCTGAGAGTTCTGTTAGACCAAGTTAGATCTAAGAATGGTAAAGCTTTTCTGTATTCGGCTACAAGGCCATCTGACCAGATACTGAACCAAGGGTCCCTTGTCATCCAGAACACCTTCAGGGTCATCAACAATTCCACTGTAGATTACAGCTGACTGACAAAATCTCTCAGTATATTCACTCACAGTTTCTTCTTTCCTTTGCACACAGGTAGTAATTCTAGACCAATCTATTTTGGGTCCTAAGATATTCTTTAGGATTTTCAAAATACCTTCTCTTAAATCACCCTTACTGGCATTTCGCAGTTCAGAAGTGACAGCAGATTCAAAACTGTTGAATTCAGATTCAGTTAGTATTTGTGACATCAGCTGCGTGACTTCTGCCAACATGTCATAAAGACGCATTTTACTGATCAATGTTCTTCTAAATTCAGAAAATGTGTGCGTGTTGACGGTAAACTCTGAGATAGTCTCTATATCTTTAGGACATAAAGCTTTGGCAGCAGTTTGTATTTGCACAACAGAAGAATTGAGAGGAACACTATCAGTTTCCTCAATCCCTGAGATCTTCTCCTCGCACCACACACATTGACGGAATTTACAGGCACATCAGTTACTGATTGGAGAGCTACATCTGTTTCAAAGAACGCTTGTAAATCAGGGTAAATGTTATCAGGCTGACTTACTTCACATCAGTGTTTGCTGCAACTTTCTTGAGGTTCAATTTCTTAGTCAAAGTGGATACTCGCACGGAGTTCATTGTTCTGTTTCTCTAGCTCTGAATTACGCTGAGACTGTTGTGTCGCTAGCGTTACACTGAATTCTCTGTGACAACAGATAATGCCTTTCACATTGTTCTTACGAATACTTGCTCCTAGTACCTTTTACACTCATCTACCGACCAAGTCTTGTCTGGATGAATCTCATATTTCTGTTAGTTCTTGTCTAACTTTTCAGTGACTATTAGGTCCATTTGTTCCCTAACAGCGTTTTGAATTCACTATCTGACCACAAAGGAGTCGCAAGACCACTCTTTTCTGTGGTTGGAATCAGCCTAGCATTCCTTCTAACCATTTTGTAAGTTTCTTACCACACAAACAAAACAAACACTTCTCTGATCAACAGAGGGTACACTTGTTTTTAACACGAATGCCAAAATCTTCCTGCCTGAAAGAACAGAGGATGCTAACTTTGCCAAATTACCAACACTTCACACTTAACTTCCCTGCCTGAAAACAGAGGATAAACCAATTAGCACGTAATGCTAACCTTCCCTGCCTGAAAGAACAGAGGATAAACCAAAAATTAGCACGTAATGCCAACCTTCCCTGCCTGAAAGAACAGAGGATAAACCAAAAATTAGCACGTAATGCCAACCTTCCCTGCCTGAAACAGAGGATAAACCAAAAATTAGCACGTAATGCTAATCTTCCTGCCTGAAAGAACAGAGGATAAACCAAAAATTAGCACGTAATGCCAACCTTCCCTGCCTGAAAGAACAGAGGATAAACCAAAAATTAGCACGTAATGCCAACCTTCCTGCCTGAAAACAGAGGATAAACTTCCCTGCCTACAAGAACAGAGGATAAACTCTTCCCTGTCTGAAAACAGAGGATAAACTTTAGTTAAACAAACCCTACAGATGTATGTTAACTCTTCTCTGACGGCACAGAGGATACAAAATTTGTACTGGTCTTAGGTTCTTTTGGATTAGAGACAGCACTCACCAGAGAGAAAATTCAGTCTGGGAATCTTGTTCAGCTTGAAGTTTCGCTGGATTCCAAAAGATGCAGATCTTTGTTTGAGCTGAAGTTTTTCAGGTGAGGAAGCTGGAACTCTATCCGGTCACGGCACCATCTGTTGAAAACTCTGTTCTTCTAAAGTGTAGAAACTCAGAAGAGAAGACCAGGAGACTTCGGATTCGATCGTCAGCAGATTCTTTATTGAAAACCCCAGTGTGATGGTAGGCTGCAGTCATCGAAATCTCCTCTTAAGTCATTTTACAGGGTATCTTTATAGGCCGAATTGGAGGAGGGACTTTTACAGGTTGAGCCAAAACATCAAATAAACATACATCTGAGGGCAATAAACCTAACGAATCCACATCTGGCCAGGACAAAGTCATTTGCAGATCAAAGGTTGAATCTCTCAGTAGTCTGACCCATTGATCTTAACATTATCATAGAGACAAAAGCACAGCTGTTGAGCTCAAATGGTCAGGAAGCGTTCTCAAACACCTGAATTTCCTGATAAACTTTCTTAGTAAGAAAAGTATCTAAATTAAACATTTAAAATAAAATTTGTAATACTTCAGGGTCATAAAATTCAGTTTCATATGTGTACATTATATGTTACTCAAATATAGTTTATAAAGTTTGCAAAGTATTTAGCACCAAAAAGGGTCCTATATTGGAAAAAAAATTATTTCCCATTTTCATTTTCACACTCTTTGAAAAATACTAAATTTCAAGGGGCGTGTTGAAGAAATGGAAGTAAATGGCGAGTGCTGTGATTGGCTAACTTCAGCGCACCATATATATTTTGATACTCGAGATGACAAGCGTTGTATATCTCTGAACCCGAGTCAGAAGAAACAGAAACAATGCAACAGTGTGTTTCAGTGTGGTGCTTTTGCTGGCTTAATTGCTAAATTCATGCTTTTATTGCAGAGTAACCTCTCAAAAGTGTAAATATCAAGAGTATTTTGATTCTCCATTTCATGTACTTTGAGAAGCATCTTTTAGAAACAGCATTACAACAACATAAAAATGACAAACACGTGAGGACTGAGCTGTCGGAAAGCGATCGATTGGACGAGATGGACTCAGTCACATTACACATTTTGCCGCTGATAAGTGACATCTGGACTTCCGCTCGATTGAAAAGCAGCAGCTGGTATCAATAGAGAGAAAAAACCCAGTGTTTTCCCTGTAAGTACACACCTATCACAGATTCTGGCCATTTCTCTGGAGCTCGCTGTGAGAAACACATCAGAATGCAACTAAAGGTGTGTCGCTATCTAAAATAGGTCACAATGAAAGCATTTCCAAGCTTTTCCGTCCAAGTCCATGATGTAATGGTGACCTACAAAAACAAGGCTTTTTTAACTGAGCTCAATAACGCCCACTGGCCTGCGAATTCACACTGTCAACGATTTCTGCTGCTTTTCTTCACTTTATTTATTTTTGCTCCATGGTCCTGCCAAAATTGGGTGGGGAAATGGGTTTTCCATATACTTCCAATCTGCAAGACAGTTCGATGATGATATAAGAACGTGTGACCAATCACAGCCTCGCCGTTCATTTGTATTTTTATGAAACTGGGTTAGCTGGACAGAGGTGTTGTTGGAGACGTCCTGGTCTTGTGTGGAGTTATTCTGATCGCCAGCAGTTGCTTTAGTACACCGGAACAGTTAAAAGAACGTGATTTAGACTAGTTTGTCAACTCTTGTCATGTTCATCCATGTTCTTTTGAAGCAGTAGTCTCCACATCCTAACCAACAGTGCAACATGATAGAAGGAATTTGCCAAGAATTAATTTGTGTTTTCCTTTGGCTAATATTATGTCATGATATCTCCTTGTCCTCTGAAGCTCAGTTATAAACTACTGTGAAACTGTGATTGGTTTATGCACTGTATTAAGATAAATCCAGACTTTCCAAAACTGCATTCAAATAAATGCATGACATAATTTTGAGGTAAAAAACAAAAGCCACTGTAATCAATGCAGTGTGTATGATATCAGCGAGTATCAGAACAGCGAGGCTCTCTTAAACAGTTAGAGGAAGCAGTCTTTTTTTGTATGTGAATAAAGGTAAAGCTAAATGTGAGATTTAATATAATTTTACATTTAAATTAAAGGGTTATATTTATGTTAAAAGTTGATAGAGATCCTCCATGCTGAATGGCTAAAATTACATTTAATACTACTAGTTAATACCAATACTAATATGAATACTAATACTAATAATTAATGCATTTAATTAAAGATTTGTATTGCTTTTATTCAAATATTATTTAAAATATACACTACTGTTCATAAATGTAGGTTTGGGCATTTAAATTTTTAATGCCTGCATTTATTAAATCAAAAATATATTAAAAACAGTAGCATGCTCTGTTTTTGTGTCGTGACCTAGTTTTTCTTGTGTTCCTGTCATTAATTAGGTTAATTGCACACCTGTCTGGTGTTTTAGTTGATTAGCTGTATTATTTAAGCCCTGTGTCTTTAGTTGTGTTCGGTCTCGTCGCTATACTTAAGGTTGTGTATACCTTCTTCACTTCTAGTTATTCAATGGTTTGAGATTGATTCTCTTCGCGTCGTGCCCTCTTCCGCCACACATGCCATGACAAATATTATTACAATTCACAATATTCTATTTTCTATGTGAAAATATAGTATAATATAATTTATTTCTGTGCTCAAAGCTGAATTTTCAGCATCATGTCTCCAGTCTTCAGTGTCACATGATCCTTCAGAAATCAGTATTTTATTATGATTTGATGCTCAAGAAACATTTCTTATTATTATCAATACTGAAAACCGTTGAGCTGCTTCATATTTTTCGGAAACTGAATCTTTTGATGAATAGAATGTTCAAAATAACAGGATTTATTTTAAATGAGAAATTATTTTGTAACATAACATTATAGCCTACAGTAAATGTCTATACTGTCACTTTTGATCAAATTCTTAAAAAATCGTACTGATTTTACAATCTTTTAAAGGACAGTGCAATTATCTTATTTTGATTCTAGATACACTTTGGGATTTAGTGCGTAAATATTTTAATGATTATTACGGGTTATTTTCTTATATGAGATTAACTGTGATTAATTAGTAACTCCTCGGATCAAAAGTTCATCGTGCTGAACATTTATTTAGCTAATCAGAATATCGTGTCCAGCACTAAATCCTTTAGGGAGGATGTTTCACTGATGGCCAGTCATGTTGGAAATAGTTGAAATGGAGCCCAGCTGAGCATCTGCACCAGCATCACTGTCCTCCCCTGAGAGATGGCTCTCTCATTGTGCCTGTGTGTCTGGTTGAAGGATTACGTTACAGTTGTGCTAGATCTGACATTCAACAGAACTGAGTCAGTTGCTTGTCAGCACACGGACCACGCAGACGGAGGTCTTCTTTTTCTTTCTTACATGCATTTGCATCTTTGCATCCCCTACAAAATTAAACTTTGGTGATCATTTTCAGCCCAATCTTATAGTTACAGACACATCACTGTTGTAAAATAAAGTTTTTTACATATTCTGAAGAAAATGAAAGTATTGCCTGTGATAACCTAACCTGACCAGCTTGAGCGGCAGCCTTCCTGTATTTTTCTGCGGTTACCATGGTAAATGTTTATAAGGGATGTAGTTCTGCTCTCTGATGTTGTGTATGCATTGCATTGTTTTCTTCTATTTCTGACTGTCTGTCCATATCTGTCCTCTCATTGTTGAACATTAACATGCTTGGATGAATTGTCGGAAAAGGAAGCATCTGATTATATACAAACACAACTAAATGGGTATAAAACTGTTGGTCGTAGGATGTTACAGAAAAAGCCCCTGCATTGTTTGCGCGCTGCTGCACTATTTTAACCTCTTGGCTGTGTGCCTAAAAAGTTAAAGGGATAGTTCACTCAAAAATGATCATTTATTTATGCAATCTTGAGTCATTTCAGACCCTTGTGATATCTATAATTTTTACCTTGGAGCAATGTTTTTTAACCGCACAGATCTTTTCTATATTGACAGTTTACATTGAAGTTTACTCATTAAAACAAAATGTTCACAATAAACATAAGTTGTTTTATTGTTATACAGTAGTTTTTTGGGATGATCGGATCAAAATTTAAGTCGGTATTAATGTCACATTTTGAGTATGGTTTTGACATCATGACATCAAACCTGGACTTTAAGCTGGTAAATAGATTTTTCGAAGTTGTAAATAAAGCAAAGATTATTCCAGTTGACAACTTTTTACAAAATTTACCAAAAAATTCTTCCAAATTTCAAGTGGAGAACGAATTTTATTCCTAGGCCATCCAAGATGTAGATGAGATTGTTTCTTCATCAGAACAGATTTGGAGAAATGTAGCATTACATCACTTGCTCAGCAACGGATCCCCTGCAGTGAATGGGTGCCGTCAGAATGAGAGTCCAAACAGCTGATTAAAACATCACATAATTACACTTCTGGCAAAAATATTCCATAATCATTCATTTATAATCCATAATTACACTTCCTCCCCTGTTCTCCTCTCACATCAAAATCCATCCACATATGTGACCCTGGAGCACAAAACCTGTCTTAAATCACTGGAGTATATTTGTAGCAATAGCCAAAAATACTTTTCATGGGTCAAAATGGTGCTTGGTCCGTGCACATATTCCTGGTTAAGGTACAAACGTGATTCAAAGCAAATCCTACACATTTTTATTTTTCAGTGTCGACACCATATTTGATATTTGAGAACCTGTGTTTATTATTATAATTATGTTCCACAAAAATATACCAGTATAAAGGTCCAACGTGAGGGTCTGTAATTGGCAGAATGGTCTTTTGGGTGAACTATTCTATTAAATGGGTCATTGTGGTTTTGGTTTGGTTTGAATGTTTTTAATACATCTGTCAACAATGCGCTTAGAAAACATGACCCAGATTTGAATTGTTTGGGATAGTTAGAAACAATTAGCACAAATGTAAAACATTCATACTTTTACAAGCATTTTCCAGTTTGAAACACGTGCAAGGAAATGTGGCCTAGTGGTGAAAACATGTGCTTCAGACACATTGAGCTATGCATGGTGCTAATGCAAGAGCTACAGGTTCACTCTGGGGGGCCCGACCATCCCCCACTGAATGTGATTTTGAGGGGACACATAGCAATATCAGTGCAATGGGCCCAGAATTCCTAGCGACAGCACTGAAAGCAATCACGGTCTCAGGCTCATCCACAATTTATCACCTCGTATTTACCCCATACTCCTCTTTCCTTACTATAACCCTACTGAAGAGTGTTCCTCCACATGGAGGAGGAAGGGTTTCAATAGGTTCCTCACAAACAATCACTCTTCTCCAGGCCATAGATGATGCATGACATCACAGGAGACCAATGTCAGGCCTGTATTTGCCATACCAGAAGAATGTTTCCAAGATCTTTAGCTAATTAAATCCAGTATTCATTATGATGTGGAAGAGAACCAGTGATCAAATCCACAAGACAGGGTTGATAAAACATGGAAGTGGAGTGAGGGACACTCTAGTTGACATTTTACTGTAGGACTACTGTAGTTTAATCTATTTTGTGTATCTTATATTTTTTTTTTTTTTTTAAACCTTGTGCTAGTTGATTATTTCATCGTATTTCATTTTTAATCTTTCATCTCAGATATGAATGCAATATGCAAAGTTTTGAACATTGGACAGCCTGTGTTACAAGTAATGACTGTTTTGAGTTTTGTGTCTAGGGTTTTGAAAAATGACATGAAGGTTCTGTTATTAGTGCAAAAGTGATTGTACAAAAATGTAATTTCTCCACTTTCACTGCCAATAATATTGCAAAAACATCTACAACATAAAAGCAGGGAAAAGTCTTGTCTGTTATGTGTTTTGCTTCAGAACATCAGATACATTTAGAAGATAACCTAATTGTAAAAATAATTAAATATGACATAAAAATGTGTTATGTAAAAACATTGTAATGGGAAAAGGTTTATTAAATTTGTAGATGTGATTTTAGACTGTGATAAGGATGTTTTAATTGATCTAACTGCATAACACTGTAATCAATGTGTATGATATCAGTGAGTATCAGAACAGTGAGTCTCTCTCTAATACACTCAGAGGAAGTATTCAAAGAATTTCCCCCTCAAAGTGTGTGCATGCGTGTGTGTGTGTGTGTGTGTGTGTGTGTGTGTGTGTGTGTGTGTGTGTGTGTGTCTCTGTCTGTCTCTCTGTGCGTGTGTGTGTGTGTGTGTGTGTACTTTTTCTGTGATTTCATGTGAGTGTATGTGTGTATCCTGGCCTCTGGAGAACACTCATCTGTGTGTTTAGTCATTTTAATGATAACCACATTCTCTCTGCTCACCATGCCATTCATAATGACGCATGTTGTTGTTTTCAATGACCGAAATGAAACTCATATGCTTTCTGAGGCCCACCTTGCATTTATACAATATTTAACAGCTGTGGCTTCAGATAAACCCTCTTTTGAAACTCCGCATGGGCTTGTGTGTGTTGACATGACATATTAATCATGTTATTACAGTGTGATAAATGCACTTATAAAAACACATAGAAGAATGCTGTCTATATAAAAATGATTATAGAATAACTGTGTCATAAAACCTAGTGCTGTAACATAAATGTGATGGAATACATCTAGATTTATATTATAGTAAGATGCATATTTCATCAAATATTTACTCTTGTCTCTGAGACTGTCTGTGAATAATGTATGTGTCAGCTATAACAACATTTTTATTAAAAGCAGGACTATTTGAATTATTAAATGCTATAGAAATATCTAAATATGTAATCTTTTTCATATTTATATATAAAAATATATGTTATTATTTTTATCTGCAACCTGCAACAAGTCTATTATAAAGCAGAAGTTATATGTCAAGTCTATATGTGAAAATCTAGGTTAGCTAGGCTGAATAAGTAAAACACATTACAGTGATATTTCATGTTATTAGCTTAATCAGGGAAATGAAACGTAAAGGTTCACATGGCATTCATTAGTAAAAGCTCAAATATGGCAGAACTTAAAAACCTTGCAAGAGTCACTTTGCATCACAGTGATACATTTTCCAATCATGTATTTTTGTTTCTTTTCCAGCTCTGTGAAAGCATCGTTTGAGTGTCCCAATGTCTTCGCTCCAGAAATTGAATTAAGAACGGTCAAATTTGTCCCGATGTGTGTGTAATCAGACCTAATAATAAAGTATTTTGTAGTGTCATGCTCTGACCTAAAGACCTCATTACAGGGAAGTTAGGTTTTATTATTATTGTTTGTGTGTGTGTGTGTGTGTGTGTGTGTGTGTGTGTGTGTGTGTGTGTGAGAGAGAGAGAGAGAGACTCTGCGTGTGTGTGTGTGTGTACAGAAACACACACAGATACAAAGAAGTGAACAGACAGACATGCAAATTCACTGTGGTTAAAATTTCTCTCATATATAGCTCACATCTAATTTTGTCTACTAAATCATACCAACATGAACTGAGCTACATTTGTATGAGAAGTATTTGCAGGACTAAAGACCTATTGACACCAAATCGAATTAGTTTAAATTGTACACAAGTATGTTTGATATCAAATGAAATCACAAGAAAAATAGAGAAGATATTTGAATGAATGGGGGGTTACTAACACCGATCACCATAAAATATACAAGTTTCTCCTTTTTGTTCCACAAAATAAATATTAGTCACAGGTTTGGAAGAACAGAAGGGTGAGTGTTTACTGTTTTGCATTATTACACACTATTGTTCCTTTTTGAATA